>JAJAGP010001748.1:149772-163044 GCA_025084515.1 Ancistrus triradiatus
TAATATGAATGTGAAATTAGTCAGGTGTTTTCAATCAATGGGATGACAATCAGGTGTGAGTGGGCAGCCCGTTTTATTTAAAGAACAGGGATCTATCACAGTCTGCTCTTCACAACACATGCTTGTGGAAGTGTATCATGGCATGAACAAGGGAGATTCCTGAGGACCTCAGTAAAAGAGTTGTTGATGCTCATCAGGCTGGAAAAGGTTGCAAAACCATCTCTAAAGAGTTTGCACTCCCCCAGTCCACAGTCAGACAGATTGTGTACAAATGGAGGAAATTCAAGGCCACTGTTACCCTCCCCAGGAGTGGTCGACCAACAAAGATCACTCCAAGAGCAAAACGTGTAATAGTTGGCGAGGTCAGAAGGACCCCAGGGTAACTTCTAAGCAACTGAAGGCCTCTCTCACATTGGCTAATGTTAATGTCCCATCTGTGAAATATGGTGGGGGTAGTATCATGGTTTGGACCTGTTTTACTGCATCTGGGCCAGAACGGCTTCCCATCATCGATGGAACAATGAATTCTGAATGATATCAGAGAATTCTAAAGGAAAATGTCAGGACATCTGTCCATGAACTGAAGAAGAATCAAGTTAATGTTTTGGAATGACTAAGTGAAAGTCTTGAGCTTAATCCAATCGAAATGTTGTGGAAGGACCAGCAGTTAATGTGAGGAAAACCACCAACATCCCAGAGTTCTGCTAAAATTCCTCCAAGCCGGTGTGCAGGACTGATCAACAGCTACAGGAAACGTTTAGCTGCAGTTATTGCTGCACAGGGGGGTCACAGCAGATACTGAAAGCAAAGGTTCACATGCTCACTCACTATTATGTAATATTGGATAATTTTCCTCACTAAATAAATGACCAAGTATAATATTTTTGTCTCATTTGTTTAACTGGGTTCTCTTTATCTTCTTTTAGGACTTCTAAAGGGTTCACAAACTTTCAAGATCTACATTCTCTTGAGATTCAGTTCACAGACAGATGTTGTGACATTTTCCTTTTTTTTGCTGATACAATTTAGAATTAATGCTTCAATGAGTGATGGCATGCCAACCTGGCCCAGATGCAGCAACACAGGCACTGTGTATCATAGATGGGGTGAAGTTCTTAGGCTGGATAAAATTTCTAATGTAATAAAAAAAAACAGTTATTTGTGTCTCATCTGTCCACAAAACCAGTATCTTTCTGGCTTGTCTATGTGACCTTTAGTAAACTACAAGCGGGCAGAAATGTTCCTTTTGGAGACAAGTGGCTTTCTCCTTGCAATCCTGACAGGCAAGCCATTTGTTTTTCAGTGTTCTCCTGATGGTGAACTCAAACATTAACAAAAGCAAGTGTGAGAGAGGCCTTCCGTTCCTTGCATACTATTGTACGCCTTGCTCCATTTGTACAAAGACTGTCTTGACTGTGGATTGTTGGAGTCCAAACTCTTCAGAGATGATTTGTTAACCTTTTCCAACCTGATGAGAATCATCAACTCTTTCTGAGCTTCTAAGAAAGATCATTTGTTCCTGTCATGATACACTACCAAGAATATGTTGTGAAGATCAGATTTTGATAGACCCCTGTTCTACAACAGGGTGCTGATTGTTATTCCATTGATTGAATGATTGATTAACACTTAATCAAAGTTTTTTTTTTTTTTTTTTTTTTTTTATGTTTTTGTAGAAATTTTGAAACTTGTAATGGTTTCACAAACTTTGAACTACCGCTTTACCTTTCAGCCATAAATATTTCTCCCAGATACATGCCATTTAATCATAAATACTTATAAACAACAATAGTTAAAGGGAAAGTAATTTCATAATCACTGCAAAAAAAAATGGATTAACCTGGTGTTTTAATACTGTATATTACTTTATTACCTTTATTTCACTTTAGACTTTGAAGCTTTGTCCTAAATTAAAATAGAATTTAAAATCAGTGTTCAAGGCTGTGTTGTCCAAAAGCCACTGTCCAAGTGTATCTGAGTAGGGTTATGGAATGTTTCTGTTTTCTATGTTATCACTGATCTTGTTAATAATGTAAGCAGTAAATTAACTGTCAAATAGTTGTCTTAAAGTCAATAATTATGACAAGTACAGCATGATTAACTGAGGCCAAAATCTGTAAAATTGTATGTCCTGTTGAGTGTTGTGTGCTATTACTTATATCAGTTTCTGTTTAACCTCTCCATTTTGCTGTTTCTCAGGAAGATGGAGGGAAAGGACATTCTCAGTATAGCATCACCACTCAACTGTTGATCCTCTACTATATTCTGTCGTATGAAGAGGCTTTACTGGCAAACACAAAGACACTTGGTTTGTATATAACACCAATAACAATTATTTTTATTATTAATATTTTGTTATTGGATTTCTTTATCTTTGATAATTTTTGTTGTTTAGCTTCTATCATATGTGTACCATTACATTGGTGTACAGTGTGTTGAAGCATTATGTGTATGCATATATGGCATTCAGATGGACTAAGTTTTTCCTGAGGAATATGTAGATTGGGTTCATGCTCCAGTAGTTGGCTCCTTGACACAATATCAAAAAATAACGTGGTGCAATAAGTTAATTCTCAGCATGGCGTTGACTAGAAATTAACACTTGCCCCAGTCTTCTCGGGATTGTAAGTTCAGATAATTAGAATTAGAATCGATTTACTAGCCAATGGGCTAGTAAAAACAGTATTTAGTCAGCCACTGATTGTCTGCACGTTTCTCCTACATAGAAAGATGATGACAGAGGTCTGTAATTTCCTTCCTAGGTACACTTCAAATAGGGTAACAAAATGTGGAGGAAAAAATCCAGTAAATAACATTGAGGGATTTTTAAGAATTTAATTGGTAAAATCATGGTGGAAAATAAGTATTGGGCCAGCCACAAAGAGCAAAATTCTGCTCTAACAAAAACAAACCTGTAACTTCTTCTTTAAGAAGCTCTTCTGTACGCCACAAGGTAAACCTGTATTAATGGAACGGTGTGACTTTGTGATCTGTATAAAAGGACACCTGCCAACGCCTCAAACGTCAGACTTCCAAAAACTGAAACAATGGCCAAACCAAAGAAGTGTTGAAGGCCACCAGGAAGAAAAATTGTAGGACCTGCACCAGGCTGGGGAAGAGTGAATCTGCAATAAGCAGCAAGGTTGTGTGAATAAATCAAGTGTGGGAGCAATTGTAAGAAAAGGGAAGGACATACAAGACCATAAATAATCTCCTCGCTTTCTGGGGCCCCACGTACAAATATCATTCCGGTGGGGTGAAAATGAACGTTGGAGATCGGTGAGCAAAACTCCCGAACTACAGGAGGGACTGATGAATGACAGCAGGAGGCTGGGACCAAAGTAACAAGGGCTTACCATCAGTAACACACTTACGCCGAGAAGGATCAGATCCTGCGTGTCCCTGCTTAAGCCAGTACATGTCCAGGCTCATCTGAAGTTTGCCAGAGAGCATATGGATGATCCAGAAGAGGATTGGGAGATGGGATTGGGATTCATCATGTGGTCAGATGAAACCAAAATAGAACTTTTTGGTAAAAACTCAACTCGTCGTGTTTGTAGGAAGAAGAATGCTGAGTTGCATCCCAAGAAGACCCTACCTACTGTGAAGCATGGAGGTGGAAACATCACTTTGGGACTGTTTTTCTGCAAAGGGGACAGGACGCCTGATCAGTGGGAAGGGAAGAATGAACGGGGCCATGTATTGTGACATTTTAAGGCAAAACCTCCCTCCGTTAGTGAGAGCATTGAAGGTGGAATGTGGCTGGGTCTTCCAGCATGACAATGATCCCAAACACACCGCTCGGGCAACGAAGGAGTGGCTTCGTAAAAAGCATTTCAAGGTCCTGTAGTGGCCTAGCCAGTCTCCAGGCCTCAACCTCAGTTGAAAATCCGTGTTGCCCAGCAACAGCCCCAAAACAGCACTGCTCTAGAGGAGATCTGCATGGAGGAATGGGCCAAAATACCAGCTACAGTGTCAAGACCAATACCAAGACTTACAGGAAACGTTTGACCTCTGTCATTGCCAACAAAGGTTACAAAGTATTCAGTTGAACTTTTGTTATTTACCAAATACTTATTTTCCACCATGATTTTCAATTAAATTCTTTAAAAATCCTACAGTGGGATTTTCCTAGATTTTTTTCTCATTTTGTCTCTTAGTTGAAGTACCTATGATGAAAATTACAGACCTCTGTCATCTTTCTGAGTAGGAGAACTTGCACAATCAGTGGCTGACTAAATAATTTTTTGCCCCACTGTATGTTAACACACAAATGGAATTTGGTTCTGACCAGTGGTGGACTCTCTCCTGCTACAAGCAATGCACAATATACAAAATACATGCAATATACAGATTATATAAAAGTAAGACAATGTACAATGCATTAAGAAACTCTTCATATTCTTTCACTTTTTTCACAATTGTTATGTTGCGGACTCCAGTTCAGGTTTTCTCCCATCAATCTGCACAAACAACAGGTTTTTATAAAGATTTGTAACTTTATTAAAAAATAAAAAATAAACATTCGCATGGACATAAGTATTCTATCTTTGCTTGTGGACAATAAAAATTCAGCTGGGGGCCTCCCATTCTCTGATGTCTTTGAGATGTTTCTTCACTTTGATTGGAGTCCATCTGTAGTAAATTCAGTTGATTGGACATGATTTGGAAAGACCTGTCTATATAAGGTCTCACAGCTAACAATGCATATCAGATCAAAAACCATGAAGAGGAAAGAACTGCCTGTAGAGCTCAGAGACAGGAATGTGTGGAGGCACAGATCTGGAGAAGGCTACAAAAATTATTCTGTTCCCAAGAGTTCCCAAGAGCACAGTGGCCTCCGTAATTCTTAAATGGAGAACTTTGGAACAACCTTCCTAGAACTGGCCATCCCACCAAACTAAGTAATCGGGGGGGGTGAAGGTCCTTGTTAAGAGAGGGCTAAGAGAGGTGACCAAGAACCCAGTGCTCCACCAATCTGGGCCTCTCCTCAGTAAAAGACATGAAAACCTGCTTGGATTTGCACAAAAAAGCAAAGGACTCTCAGTCTCTGAGAAACAAGATTCTCTGGTCTGAGAAAAGATTGAAGCCCAGATTGGTGGAGTGCTGCAGTGATGGTTGATCTGTGCTTTTGGGAACTTTTGTGGCCTTCTCCAGATCTGTACCTCCACACAATCCTGTCTCTGAGCTCTCCATTCAGTGTTTTCCTCCTCATGGTTTGCTTTTTGCTCTGATATGCATTGTTAGCTGTAAGACAGGTGTGTGTGTCTTTCCAAATCATGTCCATTCAACTGAATTTACCATGGTGGAATCCAGTCAAGGTGTAGAAACATTTCTAAGATGGTCAAAAGAAATGGAGGCTCCCAGATCTAAAAGTGTCATAGATCTGAATACTTATGTCTATGCAAATTTTTAGTATAAATTAGCAGACATTTCTAAAAATTGTTTTCACTTTCAGTATCGGATATCATATCTTGATACCGATATTGAAAGAATAACTGCAAAAATGTAAAACATAAGGAAAAGTAGTGGAGTAATAGATGATCGAACTTGGAACTTAAAATTCACTTAAACAACTTTGTTTTTTTTTTATTAACATTAAAAAAAACTCAAAAGAAATTTTGACAATGAATAGGTACATTTATTACATTAATTATTTTTTGACATTGTTATTAAGGCTTTTACACTGTGACCATTAATCTGATGTCCTCTTTATCCTTGAGTTTGTATGGAATTTCTTTGACAGGTTGGATAACTTTGTATTTGTAGCTGTATCTCACTGGTTAAATAGTTTCTACTAAGTGCATTTTCTAGCAATAGAAATATTGATAAAACTGTACATGCCATAATTACAGTTACCAGTACTGAGTTGAGTTGAATAAATATAAACTGGTCATATTTATAAATGGTATTGATGATCTACTTGTGATTGTGAACGCCTGATATTTAGCAGTTTGAAAGTTATGGTAAACTTAACATTACCAGTGTGAACATATAGTGAGATGTTTGCCACATTGGTAAGTTAATTAAAAAGATAAAGCCAGTTAAGCAGTTATTAATGGTTTAAAACATAGCTTGTCACATAATGGATCTCACTCGGCTGATTTATATTTGAAGACATGAGCGTGATGTAATTGTTATATATCATATTCTCTACCCTGCTGCTCTTAGTACAAGTAAGTTGGAAGTACATCGATGTAAATAAATACAGCTCTTCTTTTATTTATAAAAAAGGACCATTATTAATGAGATGAGGTATCCTACCATTTTAATGGCAAGGTCTTGCGATCCTTTTCTAGTATAGATGTACCATGCAACACTATTAACCAATGAACTTAAGACACTTGAATGCTGCATAACTAAAAAATGTCAAATCACTAAGCACAAACCCCCAGATCCGATTTAATTTTTCGTTTCACGGCAGAGTGTCTATTAAGATGAGGCTCATTTCACAGTCCGTGACACGATTTTCACAGCCATGAATTAGGTAGGGCCCTACTTTTAAGAGACACCTTTTTAATGCTGTGTTTTGACGTAGTTATTAGACAGAATTTAGCTCTTAGTTCTTGAGTAGTTTTATGGTGAATTGACAAAGAAACATGTGCATGCTAAATACTATTTATGGATATGTGAAATTTGCTACATTGGGTGGGTTTACAAAGCTAGTGTAATAATCACAGACCCTGAAAATGCTCAAAAGAACATATGAAAGTGGTCTTGCCTGTTTGTGCTTGAATGCTAGTTGAATGACTGAATGTTCTCCCTTGATTCCAAAGCAGTGCTGTTTCAGAATCAGGATGATCTTCTCAGCTTCAGGCTTGAATGTTTTCAGAGCTTGGAAACCGAGTTAGCACAGGTTTAAACAAGGCTTTTTGCTGGCCACCAAAAAGAAAGAGCTTCTAAATTCTAGCAACATGTCTTGAACTAGAACTTTACATTGTACATGCATGTATTGGATAGACTTGAGTGTACGAGCACCAAAGAAACAACGAATTACTGTCGAACTGGAGGCTTAAGACTTTTGAGTTCAATCCAACACGCACGCATGCACAGGGACCGTAAGAAACAGTCTGTGCTGCACTCTGGTTCTCTGTTGGTCAAAGTTGTGCATCCCAGCTTTAGACAAGGTTAAGAATCGAGAGGTTTTTTGGTTTTCATTTTGATGATCTGGGTTGGTAGGTTGCTGGGATGTAGGTGCCCCTCTCATGTGATTACAATGTTGTTGTAGGTGGATCGCTGATGTCTCATGACTCTGTTTCCTTTTAGCCCTGACACACCTTGTCAGACCACATCAGAGAACTGCACTCATCAGACAGTTTTTCAACTTTGTTGCATACTTTCTTCAGAAAGCAGAAACTAAACATACATGAAACATGCATAGCAAAAACTTGAGTCAAACCTGTAGCCAAGTGTCAGTGGTAATTTTTAAAGTCTCAGTGTTGGCGTCTTAGGTTGAGGTATCCAGTTTAATACGTTTAGACCAGTCAGGAGTAGAAATGGCATGCCACCAAGATGCTGACTACTAAAAAATTTCCTGCCCACAGGTTGCGCTAATAAACAGCAGGTTTAGGTAATTCATAAATTGTGCTGTTTTGCTTCAGTCCTGATGCAGAAAAAACCCAAGTCATACTCTTCAGCTCTAATGGACCAGATACCCATCAAATATCTCATCTGCCAAGCCCAGGGTCTGCAGCAAGAATTGGGTGGTAGGAAAATCATTTTTCATCGCACTATTTTCTTTATTTAAGAACTGCTTTTTTAAATTTAAAAACTGCTGTTTTTTTCTGTATAAATCAGTGCGTGTATGCTTTATTGCTGCTGTAACCATTCTCCCTTTCTTTTTAACATTCGCTCACATCCCCCACCATCACAGGACTGCATTCTGCTTTACTGCGCCTTTTGGCTACTAACTACCCATATCTGTGCATGGTGGAGGACTGGCTCTGTGAGGAGGAAGTGACTGGTACACTTCCCCTCCTACGCAAGATGTTGCTGACTAGCCCGGCTTGCAAGTACTCTCAAGCCCAGCTGCACAAAGGTGGGTGGAGACTGAATGCTCATGACATTGTCTGTGGAAATCAATATTAGTACTCTTGATGATGAGAAAGTTTTGACATAATCCTCAGGTTCATCATACATGTTTTTGGATTAAGGGAATGATTATCTGTCTTCGATATTTTCTTCAATATTGTGACGTGACTGTTTACTGCTTGTTATTTACATGTTACTTGTGGAATGACGCATAATTCTAATACAGCCCTTTTAACTTCAGCACTAAATGACACCTTGTAACGTGTGAAGTCCTTTACAAATGTGAGTTATTGCAGCATTTGAATAGTGTATTGAAAAAATACATTCACAGTACACATTTAGAAAAATTGCTATAGAGAAGCTGTACAGCTAGTAGTGGTGTTTTCCTATTCGTTGACTCACTGGCTGAATTTTTTTTTGTCTGTCACAGCCTTCCAGAATGTGATGCAAAGTGGACACTTACTGCTGCAGATCCTGGAGCATTTGACACTGCTGAGTGCAGGAGATCTAATCCCATATGCAGAACCTTTAACATCCAGTATGAGCCTGCTGCTGAATGAAGGAGTGTCCCGCAGAATCCTGCAGATCGTCAACAAACTTTGGATGGTTCTAAATACAGTTATGCCTCGCAGGTAATTGAGTTTGTGTGCGTAATTGTTAAGACCTTTTTTTGCTATTAATAATGCAGTGTACTAATTTTAATGGTGGTGCTTGGAAAGTGCTTCAGCACCCCTAGGAAAGACCCTAGCAGTCACTGAGAATAAAGAATGTAACTGAGTATCTGCGTTATTTAGGGCCGTAAATGGAGTCAGTGTAGGTTCTTGTGTCCTCAGTTAATGATTTTTGGTGGTGTGACATGGTCAGTCAACCAAGAGTGGGGGGATGGAGTGGGTGTGGGGGCCTGATCTTAGTGTGAGTACTGTAACTGGTACCAGAAGTAGATTAGACAAAACAGAATATGTAGTTACTGATGTTATGAGCTAGTCTATTAAAAGAACATGTTTGTGACAGTGAATATGAAACTCCGGCAGCACTAACTATAACAGCATAGCTAGAATGGGAAGAACCAGTCAGTAACATGGCCAAATAAGACCACGAGACATCAGCAACCAGCAAACCTCAAAAATCACACGAGAGGCAAAAAGACAATAACCCAACATTCCAGATCACCACAAATCTCTTTATGAATTCCCACCTCTGTCCTTAGTCTACGACAAAGAAATACAAATCAAGGCCAAATAGGTATGAAGCACAGCCCAGTCGGACACCCATGCTCCACACTCCTAGCTACTTGACCAAAGGAATGATAGAGTTGGCTTGTGTGCTCAAAACTACTTCTGGCATATTGACAGTGAGTGAATCAGATGCTGACTCAGCTATGGCTTACTACAAGGAATTGTACTTTGGTGTACTGGACAGAACCATTCAAGAAATCTGTGATCGGTGTCAGGAAAATGACATGGAAAGCCTAATTGCACTGAACAACGTTCTGAGCTTTAGAATACACACTGAAGTGGACCTGCCATTTGTTTGTCGAAGCTATGGATTTCCCATAGGGTAGACAAGTGTCTAGCTGTCCCTCTTCAAGGCTCTGCCATCAGAAGAAAACCACTTTGTTCACTGGTTAGCACTTAAAGCATCAAATCTAGGTGATAGCCTAGTAAACATTAATAGTATCTTCTTCAAATCATTCCTGACTGTACCAAGTTTCAAATGTTACCCTTGTTCACGTTGATTAATTTCTGGTCTACAGCAAAAAAAGATGTATTTGATTGTAAATATCATGCCTGTTTCTATGAATATTTGTTTTACAAGTTTTGTTAAGACTCTTTAACACAAGGCTTAATACACACTCACAAATGAGGACTTTGTGAAGTCTTCAAACAAACTGACTTATTTAAGCATTAACTTATGTCATATGTGGAAACACTCACAACACTGTCAAAATTTATATCCCAACTTCACAATATACACTCACTGACCAAAAAAACCCAAACCACCCAGGTATAAATGTCGGATTTCTGCAAAGCTTGGCATGCAGTTCTGTTGCTGGCAGGTATGTAAATAACAGGTGTGGTCTGATTAGATCCTGGGTCTTGCCACAAGAGGGTGTAAAACTGCTTCCCTCGCTGATCTATAAAAAGGCTCTCGGATTCTACTTTTGGGTAGTGTACCTCTTGGTGAGAGACAACTCCATAAGCTATAATCTTTTTTGCAGAGTAAAGTTTTAAGTGGCATTTGTCAATGTAACTCTGTATTGTGGTGCTTGGCGAAGGTTTGCCGAAGTAATGTGCCCAATGTGGTTTTATCAGTTCTTGATGAATGACGGTTCTTGGTGTTGTGTAAGGGATCAGATATCATGGGCTTTCAGCTTAGGCTTGTGCCCTTGCTCTTTATGCACTGGTATTCCTCCAGATTCCTGATTCCTTGAATCGTTTATGATATTATGCAGTGCAGAGGGAGATGTTTGCGAATTCCATCCCATCTTTCTTTGAGGAACTTTGTTTTTAAACATTTCAATAATTTACTCATGCATGTGTTGATAGTTTACCCATCTTTGCTTCTCAAAGACTCATGATTTCATGTAAACTGCTTACATGTTTATCTTAATTATGTATTTTTATGTCCTTTCCTAAAATTAAAACAAAGCTTGAGGGCAAAATGTATTTTTATAAATATTTTACATTATTTTATTTGAACTATCACTATAAGACTTATTTGTTTAGATAAATTAGCTTCATTCTAACATTTATCATCTGTGCCACTCAAGGAGGTTGGGTCCCTTTTTGAGGCTTCCCAAGGTTTCTTCCTCATAACGCTTAGTGAGTTTTTCCTTGCCACTGTCACCCTAGGCTTGCTCAGTTTGGGATTGGTCATAGATATTACAAGATCATCTAAACTTGTAAAGTTCCTTTGAGACAATGCTCCATTGTCTAAAAAAAACGAAAAAAAAACGCTATGTAATTAAATCTGTCTTGACTTGACCCAATCTTGGCATTGTCTTTACACCATATTAAATATACATACTTATATACTACATGTTATATATGCTCATTGACACACCCTGCTGCACTCTTGACTCCTTTCGCCGATATCTGATTCAGTTAGTCACGGTCGCTACTGTTTGATGCCTAGTTGGCTGCACGCCTCTGCATGCTCTTTTCTCTACTTTGATATTTAGCTGTCACGTCTGTCATAAGTCTATTTCAGCGAATGTATCTGGCAGGACAATATATGGGTTAAACGGGTTTATAACCTTAGTAATAAGGATAATAACCTTATTGGACTACAGAGGTATATGCGATCTGTCGTTAAGCAGCTCATACCTGTACAGATTAAATTTTTATTTATTTGTTGTAATTAAACATTTTTTGTTTCTTTTTACTTCTTCAGGCTTTGGGTGATGACTGTTAATGCTTTGCAGCCCTCTGTTAAGCTACTGAATCGTCACCACTACACTCAGAAAGACCTACTGGTGGATCCCCTCATTGTATTGCGGTGTGACTCCAAGGTGTTAAGGTAAAAGTCGGAGGTGTGGACTGGAGTCACTTGACTTGTACTCCCATGCGACTCCCTTACTTGATGACTTGAGAAAATAAAAAAAGACCGTCGGTGACTTGGAATAAGACTTAAGCTTTAAGATTCGAAAAGACTCAAGAACCTTCACAAACCCATTTGTCTGGATAAAGTCCAGATTAATGCTAGGAGTTCAGGAGTGTTATAGCCTCAGGGAAGAAGCAACTTCTCACCTTCCCCAGGCAACGTTTACCATAAATGTCCTGAATGGAGGATAAATGGAAGCCGGTAGTACGTTGTGCAGTTTTCACCATCCCGGAGTGCTTTACGGTCAGCTATGGAGTAGTTGCCATACGAAACCGAGATTGCAGTAAGTGAGAATGCTCTCAATGGTACATTGGTAAAAGTCCTCAAGTATTAGAGGACACAAGTGGGCTTTCTTGAGGCATTGTAAAGGTAGAGGCGTTGTTGTGCCTTTGTGACCAGGATTGACGTGTTCAGGGACCAGGAGAGGTCATCGGAGATGTGGAAACTGAGGAAATTGAAGGTAGACACACGCTGAACCACAGCATCGTACCTTGTTCTTGGAATTTTGGAAGTTTCGATATGAAGTTGATTTTCGAAGTTGCTGATATGAAGTTGATTGCTTGAGATTAGCTTGGAGGGGATCACAGTGTTAAATGCTGAACTAAAGTCAATGAACAGCATTCTCACATGGGAGTTATTGCAGTCCACGTGTGTCAGGGCAGTATGGAGCGCAGACGAAATAGCATTCTCAGTTGATCTGTTAGGGCAGTAGGCAAATTGGTTCTAGTCCAATGTGGCAGGCAAGTAGAATTTCAAGTGAGAAGGAACTAGTCTTTTGATGGGGGGAGTGCAACAGGGTGGAAGTCATTTAGGTCTGCAGCAGCTAGCACAACGGTTGTGGTTTGAAGCTTGTTGGACTGACACTGCATGAGCCAGTGACAGGTTGTAAATATCTGTGAAGACCCCGGCAAGCTGATTAACACAGGCTTTGAGCAAATGTCTGGGTACTCCATCAGGGTCAGCTGTTCTCCGTGCATTCACTTTGCTCAGCCTGCGTTAGATATCCTTTTTTGAACTCATCGCGTAGAGACACTTGGTATAGGGGACCGAACTCAGTGGTTTGAAGTTTCTACTCATGGTAAGGACATCATTTGGTTTGACTGATATACACTCATTGACAAAAAAATAAAGCACCCAGATAGAAATGTTGTATTGCTGCAAAACTCAGCTTGCAGTTATGTTGCATGCAGATATGTAAATGATTACAGGTGTGGTCGGATTAGAAACTGGGTCTTGCTACAAGAGAGGGTAAAAGCGCCTCCCCCACTGCCCTATTAAAAGCTCTGAAGCTTCTTTTGGAGAGTGTACCTCTTTGTGAGAGAATGTTGACTGCTGGACATGCTTCTACAGCACACTCAAAGACAATTTGCCCAGTTGACAGACATTGAAAGGAGGTGCATCATTGGACTGAATGAAGCAGGAACGTCATTTCGATGAATGGCTCGGTAGCTAGGCCACCTGAGCTAGCTCTTGAGAGCTAGATGTTGGGAGCAGTGATTCCATGATGGCACGCGAACAGACTCCAGATGACCCAGACAGACCACCAGTAGAGAGGATAGTTTGATTTGCCAGCAAGGAAGACACAGATGGCACCTTCAGTACACACCCCTGTCTCTGCCTGGGCCATTTCCAGCTACT
>JAJAGP010001749.1:0-2500 GCA_025084515.1 Ancistrus triradiatus
TTGGTCTATAATTAGATATCACACAAGGGTCAAGATTGGCTTTTTTAATCAGTGGTTTGATAACGGCAGACTTAAAGGATTCGGGCACATAACCTAAGGTAAGGGATGAATTTAAAATAACTAACACTGGCTCTATAACACTCTATAACACTGTGTGAAGCTGTTATAGTGTAATATTAGTGCATGGTAATAAACTAAAGGAGAAGTACAGTGTAATACCATATCTGATCACCAGAGGCCGCCAAATTCACATCCACTTATTAGAGGATACTAATGATGCCGTCACGGTTAATAAAACAGAAGGCTGTTTTGTTTTTATTTCAGATAAAAACAAAAACAAAAAATGATATTATTTTATGTAGTTTTTAATGTGATCATCTAAAGAACAAGGCACCATTTCTGTTAGTTAACACATTCTACATTAATATTAAATCATTTTAAAGCTGTTTTTTTTAAGAATGAAAGAGAGAACAAAAAAGAAACTGGTCAAACAGGTCATTTAAAACAAACGATTTTTTTAGAATGTGAATAACAAGGTACCCTTTCTGTTAGTCAATCCATTCTAGATTAATATTAAATCATTTAAAGCTGGTTTTTTTTTGTTTGTTCTTAGTTTGAGAGCAGCGTTTAAATTTAATAATCTTTATCTTTCATTCTTCTTATTTCTCTTTTTCTATCTGTAACTCTGTAACTGATCTCTCCAAGCTTCAGATCAATACAGCGGCACCAGAAGAGTCTAGACAAGAGGAACACACACACACACACACACACACACACACACACACTATAACCAAACACAGCCAGCAGCAACAACAAACTCACAAACGTTGCTGTACTCTTTATCCGTACTCTGGAGCTGTGGACGTGTCCCAAACCACAAACCCTATTCACTAAGTAGGGCAGATAAACACCGTCAGTGTACACACACTGTAAGAGGAGGGGAAAGGAGTCTGCAGTGTTGTCCAGTGTTCTTCAGCATATGTCAACGTTCTCCAATATCCTTCAATGTTCTCCAATATCCTTCACCATTCTTCAATATCCTCCAACGTTCTCCAATATCCTTCAACATTCTTCAATGTTCTCCAATATCCTCCAACGTTCTCCAATATCCTTCAGCATTCTTCAGTGTTCTTCAGCATTCTCCAATATCCTTCTCCAACGTTCTTCATTGTTATTCTTGGTAATCCAGTAGAAGATCTTTTTGGGGACCATTTTCAGTGTGGCAGTTCTGTTGGTGTAGATCCCTGTACTACACAGCCTTAAAGACGTGCCATGCCACTGTGCCATACTTGTGAGCATCATGTGTTGTGCGGATACTGACTCCCCACAAGCCACGAATTACAGTGGAACCTTGGAATAAGAACTTCATTAGTTTTAGAAGGCCATTCAAATTCAGATTTGATCGGATGTTCAAAGTCGGACTTTCCGTCCAAATTTGAGGGCAAAATATTCTGGAGCAGTGTTTGTTGTTACAAATATCATTCATAATGTACAACTTGAAATGCTTTTACCTATTTGTAACTTCAGTACTAATGTCAGGACTTAAGCTCTATGTGAATAAGTCAGAAAAACCCAAGGCTTTGTTAATGAGCAGTCTGTTTGTTGATCTCACATTGTTAAGTTGAAATCAGAAGCTTTTTAAGGTTACACGACCTAACAGAGAGCAATCCAATCCACAGTCATTAATGAATAATGTTTATAATTTAGCTTAACTTCAAAATTGAAGGGCAGTTTTTGAACATTAGTGCTGATACAAGACATGCTATACTGGTTACTATATAATAATAGGGGTGTTGGATTGCACTGTGTAGTGTACGGGGTGTGATTTGGGAAGTGTCCCAGTCTGTATAAATGATGAACTGTTTCTCTCTGGTTCTTTGAGTTCTAATGATTCTGGACCAATTAGAGGAACCGCTGCAGCTCAGAGCAGCTAATTACTATTAGCTTTAAAAGACTGATCCAATGCTTAATTATTAAAGAGAGAGAGAGAGAGGAAGAGAGAGAGAGAGAGAGAGAGAGAGACAGAGAGGGAGAGAGAAAGACAGAGAGAGACAGAGACAGAGAGAGAGAGACAGAGAGAGAGAGAGAGAGAGAGAGAGAGAGAGAGAGGGGGAGAGAGAGAGACGAGAGCGGGGGAGAGGAGAGAGAGACAGAGAGAAGAAGGAGAGAGACTTTTTTTTTTACTTTTTGACTTCACTTTATTACAAAAAAGTGTATTCCAAAACAACCTGAGAGTTAAATAAAAAAACATCGCACATCCAAACTCACAGGGTCAAAAAGAAATAGTATAAAATATAAATAAAAAATATAAATAAAAAGGATCAGCAGGTCGTCATAAAATCAGATACATCAGATAAAACGTGACCATTAGCAGAACTCCATGGCAAAGAAAAGCTCATCACCTATTACAGAGCACACGGCCTCCCCATAGCACCAACGTTCTTCAAAGTGCTGCAGGTTTTTCATGCACTGATAATAATTAAAATCAATTAAAACTCTC
>JAJAGP010001749.1:5000-35738 GCA_025084515.1 Ancistrus triradiatus
TCTGAAGCTTCATCTTGTATGAATTAGAGAATTCTGTGCCACCTTCCAAACTGTTTCTTATTCACATCTCCATTTCTATCATTCCACAACCAACCAACATTAAAGCATCAGAGATACAGAAACGAAGCCATAACCAATAAACCAATTCATAATCAATCAGAATAGTTCATCAGCATCAACACAACAAACCAGACTGATCAATACGCCAGCAGGCCTACCTTTAGAGGAACTGCTCTAGGAACCTCCTGCTCACAGTCCAGAAGCTTCAGCATGATCTAAACCCTGGATCATCAGGAAACTGCTTAATCACTTCTGATCAGGGATCAGTATCTGCTCTGGGGGGTTACAGGCTCAGAAAGAGGAGACAGACAGACAGAAAAGCAGGCTGAAGCAGGACATCAGCTTGGTTCACTGACTTCACTAAACTGTTTGAGGAGTACCAGTGATCATGTGACCACCAGAGACCGCGGTGCATCATGGGATCTGTAGTTCCTCATTTAGTTAACGGTTTTATAAGGAAGGGTTAAGGTTTTATTCCGACGCCATACACATGTTTGAAACAGATTGATATTGAACTTAAAGAAGAAGAGGCTTTGTTTAAGTGACAAAAAGTCTTACCGTTTGTATTTTAAACGAATTAAAAGATGACTAAAAGCACACCATAAAACCCGTCTATTCTAAAAACAAACCAGTGGACTCGGTTTGATAAACTATTATAAGCTGTTTCTGTTTATCTCATGATGTGAAGCATAGTCATGTTCAGTTGAACCATGTCCGAGTTCTTTCTATATAAATACTAAAATAAGTTTTGCTCTGTCTGTGTGGGACGAGTCTGAATTTTCTGGGTCACAATCTAGAACACGGAACAGAAGTGGGTCAAGGTGAGGACGCAACCCAGAACCGTCTTGATTTCAGTTCTCCTTAAACACTGAAGACACCACACGCCATCAAATCCATCTCTTAATAATAATAATAATAATAATAATAATAATAATAAAAAAAAAATTGAATAATAATAATAGTAATAGTAATATAATAATAATAATAAAAAAAATAAGAATAATAACAATAATATTGTTGATATAATTGTTGTTATAATAAAAAATAAATAATAATAATAATAACACTAAATATAATACTAATAATATTGCTATTAATAATAGTAATAGTAATATAATAATAATACCAATAATAATAATAATGATAGTAGTAATGATAATATTAACAATAATAATAATAATAATAATACTAATATTGATAATAATTTAATTATAAATAATAATATAATAATTATAATTTAATTATAAATAATAATAATAATAATCAATATAATACTAATAATATTGCTAATAATAATAGTAATACGATAACAACAACAATAATAATAATAATAATAATAATAATAGTAATGATAATATTAACAGTAATAATAATAATAATAATATTGATAAAAAAATGTATAATAATAATAAATATAATACTGATAATATTGCTAATAATAATAGTAATAGTAATACGATAATAACAACAATAATAATAATAATAATAATAATAGTAGTAATGATAATATTAACAGTAATAATAATGAGCTCAGGTCACATCCACCCAAGGACCCCAGGAGATTCTAAGAGCCAGTCCTGTGACAGATAAACACAGGCCGACAGAAGCAGGACCGGACCGGAGCCCTGCCGCCCAACACTGAACGCCGGTGAGGTGAGGTGAGGTCATTAGAGGTCATTTTAATAAAAACTCAGTCTTGGTGCCCGGAGGTAAAAGAGGCTACGCTGGATCTCTTTAATTCATAGTTACATAAGGAAAAGTTGCACTGTTTTTTCATTCGTACATGCAGGTTGAAGTATAAAAATAGAATTTCTTTCTGTACAAACACACACACACAGATATAAATATAGAGATAAAAAACAACAGTGTCGATATAAAGGCCGTTTACAGTCACATGGTGGAATAAAAACGATTAGAAAACAAGATTAAAAAAGAGAAAGTAAGTTGCACTTGGTTTCAAATCACCAGAAATCACTAAAACACAGTCACATTATTGAGAGGGTGAAGGCTTCAGCGTTTGTAGCTTGACTTTTCTTTCTTTTCTTTTTTTTGACGTTCAATCTCCGTCTCTCTGCGTGATTAGCTCACTCTCCCGGCTGTGTTCCAATTCTCTTGTTTATCAGCCCTCAGAAGTGCACTTCACCTGCACAGGCAGGAATGAGCAAGCAAAGAGAGGGCGAATGTTCAAACAATAAACAACAAGTCACTTATTGCTCCTGGGTATGCTTTATTTTATCATTAGGAGTCATTTTCTTTGTACGTTTTTTGTGAATATATTTTTGGTCTATTTGATTTTTTTTTCTTTATTTAAAAACGTTAGCTTAGTAATGAGTTTTTTTGGATTTGTGCTATTTTTGGATGATCAGAAAAAAGTTGCTACATTTATTTTGGGGAATAAAAAACATTCTAGGTTGATTTTGTGTTATTTAAAAAATAAATATTTGGGTTTGTTTTTAGCACAAGATTTTTTAAAACTTTTTCCAGCTTTCATTCAAATTTTTATTCATGTTTAGAAACATTATATTATTTGAATTTATTTTCGTTTTAGTGTTTTTGTTTATTATGTTGTGGAGAGAATGAGTGAAGCTTTTTTTAACAGTCTTCTTTGATATTTAGATGTTTTTCTGTCTTTCTTAAGGATTAATAGCTTGGACTGGGTTGTGTTAATTATTTTATAAATTTTATTTGACGTTGGTTTTATTATTTTGTGGGTTTTATTTTTAGTTGAAGGTTTTGATCCCCCAGTCCCTAAACTTTAATAATTAATAAACTTATTTATAAAATTATCAAATGAATGAATTTATTATTGTAATTAAATATATAAATAATTAAATGATTATAATAATAATTATTATTAGAATCATGATTGTTAGATTGCAGCAAGGCATTGTGGGTAATGTAGTGCTACACTAATGGATGATGGATGATTAGTTGGTGGAAGTGATTGAGGATTGGAACACAGCCAGAGTGATGGATACAGAGTGCTGGAGGATCTTCGTTGTGGTTGTCGTCGTTGTTGCTATGGTGACAGGTGCCGTTGGCGTTGGCGTTGCTGGGAGTAGCTTAGCTCAATGGGAGGTCCAGCAGCAGTTGCTTGATTTCGGCGGTGAAGTCGTCGGTGGGGTTGCAGCGGCGCTGAGTCGTCACGTTCTCCGTCTCGTCCTCCTCGTGGTTTTCCGGGATCTCCTCCATGGCCGGGAGCCACTTGGCATTGCCCGGCAGGAAGCACTTCCTGTTCTCGCAGGAGGAGGCGGAGCCGTCGGCGAGCTCGGCGCTCTCGGGGTGAGGCGGAGGGACGAGGCGGTGGAAGACAGAGTCGATGTCGGAGAGCAGCGATTTTTCTCCCCCCGCATCCTCGTCCTCATCCTCGTCCTCGCCGTCTTTACCGAAGGTGGAGAAGCTCCGCCTCTCATCGTCGGCAGAGAACGACGGCATCCAGCACTGATCCGAGTGACCTAGAACCTTACACTCCTCCGTACACAGCTTCATCACTGACAGGGGGGAGAGAGAGGGGTGGGGATTTAAGCTTCAGACTTCAGGCTTCAGACTAAGTGATAGACGGGTGGATGGAATTTATAAAACTTAATGCAACATGGATGGATGAATGAGAGTTTGGACTGATATAAATGTAACCATGTTGGGAGGGAGGGAGGGAGGAATATAAGATGGGTGGATGAATAAAAGAACGGATGAATGGACATGGGCATGGATGGATGGATGATGGACAAATAGATGGAGGAACATAAGATGGATGGATGAGTGACAGAATAAACTAATTAGGGTGTGCATGGATGGATAGAAATAAGATGGATGAATGTGTGAATGGATAGATGGATACAGGGTGGAAGAATGAATGAATGAATGAATGATAGATAATTACTGTTTAGGGTGGTTGATAAATGAAATAATGGATGGATGATGGAAAGACAGATGTATGAATGAACAGAAGAATAAATGAACGTGTGCATGGATAGATAGATGATGGATAAATGAATGGAGGGATATTCAGTGGTGCTGGAAAGTTTGTGAACCCTTTAGAATTTTCTATATTTCTGCATAAATATGACCTAAAACATCATCAGATTTCCACACAAGTCCTAAAAGCAGATAAAGAGAACCCAGTTAAACAAATGAGACAAAAATATTATACTTGGGTCATTTATTATTGAGGAAAATGATCCAATATGACATATTAGTGAGTGGCAAAAAGTAATGTGACCCTCTAGGATTAGCAGTTCATTTGAAGGTGAAATTAGAGTCAGGTGTTTTTTCAATCATGGGATGCCAATCAGGTGTGAGGGGGCACCCTGTTTTTATTTAAAGAACAGGGATCTATCAAAGTCTGCTCTTCACAACACATGTCTGTGGAAGTGTATCATGGCACGAACAAAGGAGATTTTCCTGTGGAGCTCTGAAAAAGAGTTGTTGATGCTCATCAGGCTGGAAAAGGTTACAAAACCATCTCTAAAGAGTTTTGACTCCACCAATCCACAGTCACACAGATTGTGTATAAATGGAGGAAATTCAAGACCATTTCCCTCCCCCAGGAGTGGCCGACCAACAAGATCACTCCAAGAGCAAGGCGTGTAATAATTGGTGAGGTCACAAAAGGACCCCAGTGTAACTTCTAAGCAACTGAAGGCCTCTCTCACATTGGCTAATGTTAATGTTCATGAGTCCACCATCAGAAGAAACACCGAACAACAATGGTGTGCACGGCAGGGCTGCAAGGAGAAAGCCACTGCTCTCCAAAAAGAACATTGCTGCTCATCTGCAGTTTGCTAAAGATCACGTGGACAAGCCAGAAGGCTATTGGAAGAATGTTTTGTGGCTGGATGAGACCAAAATAGAACTTTTTGATTTAAAAGAAAAGCGTTATATTTGGAGAAAGGAAAACTGCATTCCAGCATAAGAACCTTATCCCATCTGTGAAACATGGTGGTGGTAGGATCATGGTTTTGGGGCCTGTTTTGCTGCATCTGGGCAGGTCGGCTTGCCATCATTGATGGAACAATAAATTCTGAAGGATATTCAGAGAATTCTAAAGGAAAATGTCAGGACATCTGTCCATGAACTGAATCTCAAGAGAAGGTGGGTCATGCAGCAAGACAGCGACCCTAAGCACACAAGCCATTCTACCAAAAAAAAAATGGTTACAGAAGAATAAAGTTCATGGTTTGGAATGGCCAAGTCAAAGTCCTGACCTTAATCCAATGGAAATGCTGTGGAAGGACCTGAAGTGAGCAGCTAATGTGAGGAAACCCACCATCATCCCAGAGCTGAAGCTGTTCTGTACGGAGGAATGGGCTAAAATTCCTCCAAGCCGGTGTGCAGGACTGATCAACAGCTACAGGAAACGTTTAGCTGCAGTTATTGCTGCACAGGGGGGTCACACCAGATACTGACAGCAGAGGTTCACATACTTTTGCCACTCACTAATATGTAATATTGGATCATTTTCCTCAATAAATAAATGACCAAGTATAATATTTTTAGACCAAGTATATATATAGTCTCATTTGTTTAACTGGGTTCCCTTCATCTACGTTTAGGACTTCTTTTAGGAAAATCTGATGATGTTTTAGGTCATATTTATGCAGAAATAGAGAAAATTCTAAAGGGTTCACAAACTTCAAGCACCACTGTAAGATGGATATATGAATGAATGCATGAATGAATGTGTCAGTGGATGGATGAAGTGAGATAAGATGGATGGATGAAGTCAGTAGTGTGTGCATGAAAGGATCTCTGTAGGAATGGATGGAGAGATACCCAGTGGATGAAGTCATGTTTATGGTGGTTGATCTATGAAATAATGGACGGATGAGTGCTAAATAATTTGATTATACTCTTCATAATATTATATTATCTCTAATTTATTTGTCTATATATTATTATTTATTATTTATTCTTTTCTATAGGTTATATATTATTATATTTTATTTTACTTCTTACATTTTCTTTATAGTCTATATATTGTTTTATTTATTATATTTTCTTAATAGTTTATATTATACTTTATATTGATATATATTCTATATAGTCTATATTTTATTTTATTTATATATTTTTCATAGTTTATATTGTTATATTTTATTATATTTTTTGTCTATATTTTATTTATTTATTATAGTTTATATAATTATGTTTTATTTATTATATTTTCTTTAAGTTGGTGTATTTAGTTTCTGTTTATTGAATCTACTATTGTAATCGTATTAATGGTGTAATTTAGTTGAGTTCTTATCTATAATATCTGGGCTGTAAGCAGGCCGGCTTCTTGTTGCGCCTCCCTGTTTAACAGTTAGGGATTTTCCTTGTTGTTTGGGTTTGTTCCGTTAGGGCTGTGGATCTGGGGCTTTATAAAGCTGCTCTGAGATAATGCCCTGCTCTAAAAACAGATACAGAAGTCTAGTCTAGACCACAGATGGATGATTTAAAACTGATAGAGGATGGAGGCGGCACAGAGACCTCGCCTCACACCTACAGACCCAGGTTCGCCTGCAGCTACAGGAACCTTCACCTGTGTGAAGCCTGTGTGGCATTTGCATGTTCTCCCTGTGTATTTGCATATTCTTTTCACAGTAGAAACATTCAAGGATGTTAGGTAAAGTGGTATCTCTAAAGTGTCCTAGTGTTACTGAGTGTGTCCTGTCAGGGACTGGCGTCCTGTCTAGGATCGGTTCCCGCCTAGCACCCTGTGCTGCAAGTTGAGCCTCGGCTCCAAACCACAATGGACTGGTGGGTATGAAAACGGACGGATGGATTTAGGATGGGTAAATGTAGAACGACCGAATGAATGAATGAATGAATGAACATAGGATGAATAGGTGGATACCTGTCGTATGATTTTGTGTTGAGAAAAGAACAAAAACAAAAACCGAAATCAGAGAGAATGGGGTGGAGAAGGACAAAGGAATAAATAAACAGAGAGAAACTGGGGAGAGAACGGGGCGAGGGACATAGAGAATGGAGAGAGAGAGAGAGAGAGAGAGAGAGAGAGAGAATTCGCTTTCCTTTGTCCCTGAACTCGGGCTTTTTCTCAATGGATGTGTGTGTGTGTGTGTGTGTGTTGCTTTCAAGTTTGAACTGCAGAAAATTGACTGTAATTGCATTCACCACACACACACACACACACACACACACACACACACACACACACACACACACACACACAGAGGCTCCACCCGATTACACACTCCGATCCTGAAATACACACACTCCTCACCAGGCACTACAATGGAACACGTGAGCGTGCGTGTGTGTGTGTGTGTGTGTGTAAGTGTGTGTGTACCTGGGTGGACTCGGCTGTGTGTGTCGACGTGGAAGAGCTCGCTGAATCCGTCGCCTAGCAACCGGTCGATCGGCGAATCACGGCCGAGCTCGCCGTCGCTGTCGCTGTCGCCCCGCCCACTGTCCTTCAGACTGAACTTATCCAAGTCTGGGAGTGTGTATCTACACACACACACACACACACACACACACACACACACACACACACAGACGCAGTTATAGATAGGCATGCACATCATCCACACACACACACACACACACACACACACACACACACACACACACACACAGACAGTGCAGCATTAACATGCATGACCTGCGTTATGCAAATGAGCTCATTAAACATGCAAGCAAACAAATGTGCAATAAACACAAAACAGAACGAGCATGTGTAAAAATGTGTCTGTGTGTGAGTGTGTGTGTGATCCATAAAAAGGCTTACACACACCCTCACACACACTCCCTCACACACACACACAGATACACAGATGAGTACCCAAAAAAAGGAGTGGAGAAAAAAACGAACAGCAAGCTATGACATCATGGACGGAGCCAACCAATCAGAGGCTGCGAGCGTGGGTGACCACGGCAACAGGGAAGTTCTGTCCTAGTCGAAGCTGGAGCGTGCTCAACGGCCAATGGGAACGGACCGGCCCAACCCAACCCAACCCAAAAGCAAACGAGCCTGGCACATCCCGGCGCAGACCGGACCTGCTGCATCGCCATGGCGACCCGTGCATGCTCCCCGTGTGTGTGTGTGTGTGTGTGTGTGTGTGTGTGTGCGCGTGTGTGCGTGTGCGTGTTTACCTGTAGCTGCGCGTGTGTTTGTTTCCTCTGAAGCTGGGCCGAGGCTGATACTGACCCTGATGGAGTAGGGAGAGCAGCTGTGAAACTTGCTATGGCACAAATAAACAAATAAACAAAAAAAAAAATGAAAAACGAACCAAAAAACCCACGATGGCAAACACATAAAACACACGGACATGCACATGGAGGCCGAACGAGGTCAGAATGTTTAAACACGACCATTCGTTAACGTGTGTGTGTGTATGAGAGGGTGTGGTCTCACCTCCACGGTGGGCGTGGTGTGCGTCAGCTCCAGGACGAAGCTCTCCGGGATCTGATTGGCTGACACGGCGATGAGGCTGTTGAGCGACCGGATGGGCACCACCTGCTCGTCATGGTGGTGATGTACCGGTAACGCCCCGTTGACCGTCGGGACCAGGGTGATCTCGCCCTTGTGGACGTGGCGCGACGGTTTCCGTGGGCGCTGCTGGTAGGTTGACTCGGCGACGCGGCAGTTGTAGGACCGCGTGTCGTTTTTGTCCCGAGAGCACCGCAGCGCCAGGGCCGCCATGATGACAATCAGCAGTCCGCAAACGGCACCCAGCGAGATGATCACGATAGTGGAAGGGTCGAGGACCCGCTCTCGGGCGCCACCTGTCGCCAGGGGGTCAGCCAGATTCTCTGGGTTCTCCAGGATCACCAGGCGTAGCTGTGCCCGTGTGCCCAGCGGCTCACTGGCTTGGTCCTGGACTAGCACGGTCAATTCGGCGCGATCGCTCGGGAAGTCCCGCAGGCTCATGTTGGCATGGATCTCACAAGTCCGGGCGTCCATGTAGAAGTAGCCCAAGTCATTCCCGGCGGTGATGGTGCACACCAGGTCTCCATTGGCGCCCGAATCCCGGTCCGTCGCCGTGACCGTGGTGATCAGGTCGCCATAATCTGAGTTTTTGGACACCGGGATCTCTGCCGTGTGGTTCCTTAAAGGTGGCGCCACGATGATGGGACGATTGTCGTTGACGTCCAGGACATTCAGGACCACGGTCACGTTGCTCCTCAGCGGTGGGCTCCCGTAGTCGGACGCTTCGACCTCGAAGCTGATGTGGCTGATTTCCTCATGATCGAAAGTGCGCAGGGCGTAAACGGCGCCGCTGGACGGGTCCACGGTGACGTAGGTGTTGATGGAGCTCCCGTGCACCATGCTCTCCAAGACAGAGTAGCTGACATGACCGTTCGTTCCCAGGTCCGGGTCCATGGCCTGCACAGTGGCGAGGTACGACCCCGGCGAGTTGTTCTCGTCCTTAAAGATGTCGTAGCGCGGCTTTTCAAAGCGCGGCGCGTTATCGTTCTCGTCCTGCACCCGGACCATGAAATGTCTCACCGTGGACAGACTCGGGGTGCCGCGGTCCTCGGCCACCAGCGTCAGCCCGTACTCCGAGTGCGTCTCTCGGTCCAGCGTAGCGTTGGTCAGGATGACATAATTCTTTTCGTGCGTCTTCAGCAGCTTGAAGTGACCCTGGCCTCGCAGGTGGCACACGACCTCGCCGTTTGGCCCCGAATCCGAGTCGTCCACGCGAACCAGGGCCACGAACGTATCCAATGGGGCCGCCTCCGACACTGAAGCCACGTCCTCGTCGTTCCCCGAGGACATCAGGCTCATGCTGACTTCCGGCTTGTTGTCATTCACATCCTTCACTTTGACGGTGATCTTGCAGTGGGCCGGCATCGAGTTTGGACCCGAATCCTGTGCCTGGACGTCCACGTCGAATGAGTCGTCCGTCTCAAAGTCCACCTTTCTCAGGAGCGTCAGGTGGCCCGTGTCTGGGTCGATTCGGAACGTCTCCTTGACTTTGGGAGAGACGTGGCTGCTGAAGGAGTACACGATCTTGCCGTTGGTGCCCTCGTCAGCGTCCGTGGCGTTCAAGTCTATCAGCAGGACCCCTGGTGCCAAGTCCTCCGGCAGCTCTACGGTGTACGATGGTTCCGCAAAGACGGGATTGTTATCGTTGGAGTCAGCAATCGTGATCTTCAGGAGCGTGGTCCCCGTTTTCGGGGGCATCCCGTTGTCCAGTGCAGTCAGACGGAGGTCGTAGCTGGAGCGCGTCTCCCGGTCCAGCTCTTTCAGCACCACCAGCTCGGCGTACTTGGCGCCGTTGGTCCCGGTCAGGACCTCGATGCCGAAAGTGTCGCTGGCGCTCAGGGAATACGTGCTCAGAGCGTTCTCGCCCACGTCCGGATCGGAGGCGCTGTCCAGGGGCACCCGGGTCCTGACGGCGGCCGTTTCTGAGATCTCCAGTGGAACCACGGGGCGCGGGAAGCGGGGCGTGTGGTCGTTCACATCCAGGATCTCGACCTGCACGTGGAAGAGCTGCAGGTGCTCCGTGGGCAGTGTGAGGACATCAAACTCCACCGAGCAGTTCGGGTTCCGGTCACACAGCTTCTCACGGTCCAGTCGGCCCCGGACGCTAATCTGGCCGTCCCACTCGCGTACAGAGAGAGCGCTCGCCCCGCCACGCTGCACTGCCCGGAAACGAAGGGGAACCGAACTGGGCAGGTTGGACAGGACGTCCTGGGCGTCGTCCTTCAGGGAGCCGATGACGGTTCCCACCTCCTGCTCTTCGTACACCCGATACGTCAACGTCCTGCCCGCCACGGGGCTCCACAGCGCCACCAGGAGGGCACAAACCACTAAAGTGGTGCTGCAAAACATTTTCAGTAATCTGTCCCACTCGCAATCGCAACCACAAATCCTCTGCTCCGGGCCCACTGGCGATGTGTGCGCGTACGTCTACCTCTGGTTGTGCGTGTCTGTGTGTGTGTGTGTGTGTGTGTGTGTGTGTGTGTGTGTGTGTGTGTGACGTGCTATGGAGTAAACATCACACGCTTCAGCTTCACGAGTAGCACGCCAGTGCAAAGCAAAAAAAATGTATAAACAAGTCTTAAGGAGAAGAAAGGAGACAGTCCACCAGCATCAAAGCGAAGCGCGAGACGCCGTCTGTCTGCCCGTCTCGCCGGTCACGGATCTGTTGCGCGCCACCGTGCACGAAAAAAAGCGAAAACAAAACTTACTAAAACAGGCAACGGACTAAATGAAGGCTGCGATCCCGCCCGCGAAAAGAAAAGCGATTAGAAACTATTACGATTACGGAATGAGCGCGTGCGAGTGTCCTTGGCCGCGTGTCTGAACAGCGCGTGGATGAATCCTGCCCAAACTGAAGCTGCTCCTCTGTGTCTGCTCTCCAAATAGTGAGGGGAGAAGGGGAGGGGGGGTAACTCCGCCCTTTGGGGGTCTCTCTCTCTCTCTCTCATTCTCCCTCTCTATCTCTCTCTCTCTCTCTCTCTCTCTCTCACACACACACACACACACACACACACACACACATACACACACACACACGCGCGCGCTCCAAACAGATCGTTTCATTAGAGTCGCATTCATTATTCAACGCCTTTTAACGAAACGCTGCGTGCACGCGCACCCCCAGGAGCATGTCGTCACCGTTTAGAGTGCGCGCGACACACAAACAATAACACGCTCGGAGAGAACATGCCAATGCTCAGTGTGTCACCGGTCCCCGGTGGGCATAAAGCAGTTCGAATAATAAGTAGTACGGACCCCCTAAACCCAGCGCCCTGTATGTACCGGAGGGGGGGCTCCCTTTGTCCCCTGTTTTCACGCGTGTGAATTCACTTTAATCCGCGTGTCCAATCGTGCCTTGGTGCACGCGAGTTCACGCGCATCAGCTCGCGTGATCGTCACGCTTTCATTAACTCATACAGGCAGGATTTAACTCCAAACTGACTGTCCAGGGACTGGCCTACTTCTGCTACAGAACCTCCACAAAGTGGGGCACCTAGAATTTGGCTAGAACCAAATGAAGATGAACCAATCCAGGGTGGCCTAACTGGGCATCACAGTGTGCCAGCCCCACAGGGCACACAGAGACCCCCAAACCCAAACTGTGCCCAGAAATCAAACTGGGCATTGAACCAGTACACAGAGCACCACATGTACAAAGCAACACCATGAAAGTCTGAGAAACACTCGTCAGAACTAAAGGGGTGCCAAAACTTTTGCACGCTCCTCATGTCATGCTTCATTCATTCCTATAAATCCATTCAGCAGTCAAAGAATGGGCACCTCCTATATAAGTAAGTTCCACTGGCTGCACACTGGACCGGGGGCCAAAACTTTTACCCATCAGTGTATTAGAGACCTGTACAGTCACTACAGACAGAGGGCACATCCCAAATCCCAGCGTGCTCCCTACACAGAAAGCCTATTACCAAAGGAAGTCTTTGTTTAAAACAAAGAATGCAAAACACAGAGTTATTCATCGGAGCTTCTGAATTCAGATGGTTACGAAGCAGCTACAATATGTTTAAGTATGGGAACAATGCCTACAAAAATGTACATGCTTGCTTACCTACACGTACATATATATATATATATATATATATATATTATATATAATTTATATATTATTATATATATAGGACGTATGAACATTACATTAGCCAAGTGAGAGAGGCTCAGGTGCTTAGAAGTTACCCTGGGGTTCTTTGTGACCTCACCAGCTATTACACTTTTTTCCCCCCCCCTGGCTCTTGGAGAGTGATCTTTGTTGGTCGGCCACTCCTGGGGAGGGTACAATGTTGCGGCAATTTCCTCCATTTGGACACAATCTGTCTTCTGACTGTGGATTGGTGGAGTCAAACTCTTTAGGGATGGTTTTGTAACCTTTTCCAGCCTGATGAGCATCAACAACTCTTTTTCTGAGCTCAGAAATCTCCTTTGTTCGTGCCATGATACACTTCCACAAACATGTGTTGTGAAGAGCAGACTTTGATAGATCCCTGTTCTTTAAATAAAACAGGGTGCCCCCTCACACCTGATTGGCATCCCATTGATTGAAAACACCTGACTCTAATTTCACCTTCAAACTAACTGATAATCCTAGAGGGTCACATACTTTTGCCACTCACTAATATGTAATATTGGATCATTTTCCTCAATAAATAAATGACCAAGTATAATATTTTTGTCTCATTTGTGTAACTGGGTTCTCTTTATCTAGTTTTAGGACTTCTGCGGAAATCTGATGATGTTTTAGGTCATATTTATGCAGAAATATAGAACATTCTAAAGGGTTCACAAACGTTCAAGCAGAACTGAATATCTCTTTACGATATGCGTACGATGTTTGTACGATGTTCCTGAGCATTATTAGTACTCTGTGTTCTGATTGGCTGAGGGCTCTGAGCTAACCCTCACCTCCTTTCAGTTCTTATAATCCTCTCTCTCTTTGTTAGCTGAGTTGGCGGGGGGTCATTGTGGGGGTTTGGGGTGTCGTCGGGGCCCCGTCTCAGAGCGGCCCCTGTGTTTAACCAGGTCAGACCCGGGTCGGGCCGGACTGGGCCCCGCCGCACTAACGTAATTACAGCAGGCGCTAATCTGGTTTGCTGAACAAAGTGGTGTGAGGATGCAGGAATTCCTCCGGCGCTAAGCTTAGCATGGCTAAAGAACGCACGGCAGACACGCTAATGCACTTAGACACGCTTCAGCATTGCTAACACACTCGCTAAACACTCACAGGGTGCGACTTCTTTAATGTAGCAACAATAACGTACAGAAAAAAGAGAGTGAGAGGGAGAGCAGGTGCAGGCTAACCGCTACTGCAGTATATATAGCAATAACACACACGCTAGCACATGCTAACGTATAACGTAACGCGTCATCATCACTCTCATTTTTCTCACCTTTTTTCTTCATTATCTTTAATTCCTCGCTTAATCTTAGTTTTATTCTTATTTTTTATCTTTATTATTTATTTACCTTTTTCTCAAATATTTGTTTTTCTTTCCTTCCTATTTCTTTCTTTAAACTGTCAAAATAATTATTTGTTTATTTTTGGTAAATAACTTTTTCCATTTATTTTTTCGTCACTTTTTGTTCCTCATAAATGCTCTGTTCACTTGCCTTTATTTTAATTATGATTTCATGAATGTTGTTTTCTCATTCTTCCTGTTTTTAAAAAATTATCTTTTTTGTCCCTGCGATTTTGGTTTTTTTATTCTTAGGTTACTTCTTACAGGCATGCTAACCGGTTTTTAAAAAGATTACATAATTGACATATTACCAAAAGACAGATGTGAGAAGAATTATTTAAATCCAGCCAATTTAAAAAGTTTTTTAAATGTTTTTATTTTTAAAAAAATATGGTATGATTTCAAAAAATATAAATATTTTTATATTTTTTAAATGAAAACACTTTTCTCCCTCCTTCTGTACCTTCTGTTTAACATTTCTGGTTTTTTTTACACAATCTTACCTTCTTTTTTACTGCTTTTTTCCTTACATTTCTCTTTGTAGTTTTAACTATAAACATACTTTTAAAAAGAGTTTCCTTTTAGTTTTATGGCTTTATTATTTCTTCATTCTTGACTTTTAGTTAGAAAGCTTTTGTTCCGTTTTTCCTCTTTTTAGACGTTTCTATTCATTGTAGTTATTGCTTATCTCAGTATAGAAGTTCTTTCTTGCTTCTTTTTGGTGACTTTGCTGTGGATAATGGATGCTTATCATTGTAATATCATTATTCATGTGTGTTTATGATTGCTTTTAATTAATACAGAAACGTTCCAAACTTTCTTTGTTCCTGTTTGCTTTGAGCTTGTCATGACCTAAAGTTGTTTTTTTTGTAGTTTTTTAAATGGTAATTCTTTACCAGTTGAGTTTGTGCCAAATGTTTGGCCCCCCTGTGTCCCAGCAGCTCTTCTCTTCATCGTCTCTCTCTAACTGACGCTGGAGGTCCAGAGCAGTGTGTGTGTGTGTGTGTGTGTGTGTGTGTGCGCGCGGTGATCAATGTTGACCTTTGCTTTTTGTTTTGGGGGATAAGGCACAGCTCTCAGCAGGTGGGGTCGCCCCCCATCAGACACTTTCCCCTGTGTGTCGGTGACGCTGGAATGTGCAGCAGCATCTGTCGCCTCCTCGTCCCTCCAAACATTCAATTAGCTTCCCTTTTCTTTTCTTTACTTGCAGTGCAGGACTGGCACAATACTGATTGTTATTCATGCTCTCGCACCCTCGCTCTCTTTATTGCTTTCTAAGCAACTGAGCCTGAAAAAGACAGAGGGTGAAACACAAAGAGTTCAGCTTCCTCTCCGTCAGGACCCTGAATGTAAATAGACTGTATGAAAGCACCATATTGAGTTCCATGTGGGAGAGACGCAGCGACACGATAACGCCGGGGCGACCACGCCGGGATACCGCCCTGCACCAGCACCAGCACCCCTGCAGCAAGTCCAATCAATAAAGATCCAGCAACACTAAGCAATGTTCCTCAAAGGAAGACTGGAAGGGATTTATATGCTTCAGTCAAGTCAAGTCAAGTCAGATCTATTTATATAGCGCTTTTTACAATGGAGCATTGTCTCAGAGCAACTTTACAAGTTTAGATTATCTCCTAATAACTACGTCCAGTCCCAAATTGAGCAAGCCTAGGGCAACAGTGGCAAGGAAAACTCCCTGAGTGTTATAGGAAGAAACCTTGGGAGGACCAAGACTCAAAAGGACGGCATAGATGAATAAATCTAAGAGCGAAACTAAAGTCATGGAGTCAAAGTTGGGGGGGGGTCGAATAAAATTGAAGTATGCACATCGCATTAAGTGGCCGGGTATGTGTGGGGCTGGAGCTGAACGGAAGCAGCTTGGGTGGAGCTACAGCAGATGACATCATGTGTTGGGGCTGAACCGCAACAGGAACCAGCTCGTAGAGAAAACAGAAAATGCAATTAGTTCTTGAGTAAGAGCACAGTGTTTTATTAACACACTGATGCCAATGTCAATCACTGATGCCAAGTGTAGCATGAGACGCTTGGCAGCATAGCTATAGCAGCAATGCTAACAGAAAGAGGAGAACTGGTAGGAAACACAGCAAGAGGGATCACCTGAGACATTGCAACCCCACGTGGGCACAGAAGACTGCCAAATTGCTTGGAGGGACAGCCAATGGCAGAGTATTAAGCATGCCCTCACTACAGCGAAAGCTGCATCCTTCTCTTCAATCATAGGAAAAATAAGAATAATTTTCCCCCGTAGATTTCTTTTACTACAGTCCTCCAATTAACAAAAAAACCCACAGAAAGTGCTCTCCCATTCTGTGTAATTTTAACAGTAAATGATTTCATGACTTTCTTTAATGATCAGATAGAAAACATTAGTCATCATCATCAAGATTTTATTTATATAGCGCTTTTCTTTTTAATTTTTTATTATTAGTCATAAAACTCAAAATGCTCATCACATCACCAAAGTATTCAGCAACCTTCCAGATGCAGCACTAGTGAAGACATCTGTTTAATGAGCTGTAAATCAAGATTAGAATCTTTTACCCCAATTACTAATACTGAACTATCCACACTGATCAGCTCGTCTAAGTCATCAACATGCTTATTAGATCCAATTCCTACACGTTTACTCAAACAAGTAATACCTAGTATTATATAGCCAATGTTAGTTATTTTAAATTCATCCCTTACCTTTGGTTATGTGCCCTAAGCCGTTAAGTCTGCCGTTATCAAACCACTGATTAAAAAAGCCAATCTTGACCCTTCTGTGATATCTAATTATAGACCAATTTCAAATCTACCGTTTCTGTCCAAAATCTTAGAAAAAGCCGTCTATCAGCAGCTCTGCAGTTACCTCCAAAGGAATGATATTTATGAAATATTTCAGTCTGGCTTCAGGCCCCATCATAGTACTGAAACAGCATTAATTAGGGTACTAAATAACTTGTCAGATAAGGGATGTGTTTCTTTTCTTGTTCTGTTAGATTTAAGTGCAGCATTTGACACTATAGATCATGATGTTTTACTAAACAGACTAGAAAATACTGAAGGTATTAAGTGATTAGCACTGTCCTGGTTTAAATCCTACTTAACCAACGGATACCAGTTTGTTCATATAAATAATCTAAGGTCTAAGCTCTCAAAAGTGAAGTATGGCGTGCCTCAGGGGTCAGTGCTTGGCCTGCTTTTATTCTCTCTGTACATGCTGCCACTAGGCTCAGTTATTTGTAAACATGGCATTAGTTTCCACTGCTATGCAGATGATACACATATCAGCCAAACCTAATGACAGCCTTGAGGACTGTGTAATGGAAATAAAAGATTGGATGTTATTTAATTTTCTCTTACTTAACTCAGATAAAACTGAGGTTCTATTAGTGGGACCAAAGGCTGTGAGGGACAGGTTGGCTACATCTATCCAAAATCGAGATGGCTGTCCAGTATTGCTCAGTCCGTCTGTAAAAAACTTAGAGGTCACATTTGATTCAGATCTCTCCTTTGATGCGCACATTAGCAGCATCACTCGAATTGCTTTCTTTGAATTACGTAATATCGTTAAACTTAGAAATATACTCTTTTAATGATGCAGAGAAAATTGTTCATGCGTTTATAACCTCAAGGTTGGATTACTGTAATGCCTTACTTACTGGATGCTCTATAAATAAATAAATCTAAATAAATCTATAAATAAACTTCAGTTAGTTCAGAATGCAGCCGCCTGAGTGCTAACTCGAACTAGAAAATTTGATCATATCACTCCTGTTCTATCATCACTACACTGGTTACCAGTCAAATTCCGCATTGATTACAAAATACTTCTTATAACTTATAAAGCTCTACATGGCCTGGCCCCACATTATCTGAGTGACCTCTTAGAGTTTTACAATCCAACTCGTCTACTTCGTTCGCAGGGTGAAGGACTTCTTTTAGTTTCATAGAATGAAAAGTTTCACAGCAGGGGAAAGCTTTCTCATACATGGCCCCAAAAAAAAAACAAACTATTGAATAACTTATTCCCACTTTTCGTTCAGAGTCAGACACGTCTCCAAGTTTAAGTCTGGTAAGAACATACGTTATTTAACGCAGGCCTTTGACTACGATTTAGACCCGGAAATGATGGCTGCTTGGGTCACTGTTGCCGGACTGGAGTCATGTCTGGCCTGCCTCCTTGTCCGCTAGCCGGGAGTGTCGAGTGGGCGGTCTGGCTGAACTGGGCTTTCGGTCCCTCGTGATCTTGACTCGTGCATCCTTTGCCTAGAATAATGGCAGGCTGGGGTTCATAGCCCAAGAGTCTTATGGTGATCAGAACGTTTTGGTGGTTGTCTTCTCTGCCTCCCGTGGGGTTGCCATGTCTATTTGATCCCTCTTGGCTGTGTTACCCCTAACCAGTTCTCCTCTTTTAGCTATGCTGCTATTAGCTAATGCTGCCGGTGGGTCTCATGCTACACTGGCATCAGTGATTTGTTAATAGACACTGTTCTCTTAAGTCAATAACTAATTACATTTTCTGTTTTCCTCTAACGAGATGTGTTCGGCAGTTCCAGCTCCACACACATGATGTTCATTCTGCTGTAGCTCCACTCAAGCTGCTTTCCGTCCTCATCTCCAGCCCCATCAACCCGGGCCACTTATTGTCAATTGTCCATACTTCACATTTTATTCGAACTTTGACTCTGACTTTAAGTTTGGCTCTTAGATTTATCATCTACGCCGCCCCAAGGAGGACACTGGTCGCCCTAGGCTTGCTCAATTTGGGATGGACGTAGTTTATTAGGAGATAATCTAAACTTGTAAAGTTGCTTTGAGACAATGCTTCATTGTAAAAAGCGCTATAGAAATAAATCTGACTTGACTTGACTTGACTTGAAGACAGCAACCCAACGTCTCTGATCACCATAAGACTCTTTGACTATGAACCCCCAGCACTGCCCTTATTCTAAGTCAACGATGCACGAGTCAAGATCACGAGGACCGAAGCCCAGTTCAGCCAGACCGCCCACTCGACACTCCCGGCTAGCGGACAAGGCAGGCAGGCCAGACATGACTCCAGACTCCGGCCCCAGTGACCCGAGCCATTCATCCCGGTCTAAATCTAGTCAAAAGCCTGCATAAATAAGTATGTCTTTAGCCTAGACTTAAAACTTTGGAGAGTGTCTGAATCTCGAAAGACCAGTCCAAACCTTTTCTAATTCGTCTCGTTGATACGAGCTCAGACGTCCCTGATATCGACATTTCTGCAGAACTGCGAATGATTTACCGAGGGCCTGCCCCAACCCCACACCATGACTTTTGGTCTTTGGTCTTTCTTATAAAGCTCTGTGATACTGATGGGTCTGAGCACAATCCCCGTTCCCACTGGGTGATGGTCCATCCCAGATCCTCCGAGCCCAGAGAAGCCGACACCCCTTCTGGACATGGTTATAACATAAGGCTTCATTTTAGTACAGTAACATTTTAAGTGGCATTTGTGAATGTAACTCTGTATTGTAGAGCTTGATAAAGGTTTGATAAAGGAATCCCTTACCCATGTGGTTCTATCAGCTATTGATGAATGCCGGTTCTTGATGCAGTGCCATCTGAGGGAGCGGAGATCACCCCTCTACAGTTTAGGCTTTTTAGGAAATTGGTTTAATGATATTATGCTCTGTAGAGGGAGAATATAATAATACATAAATCCCTTCCAGTCTTTCTGTGAGGAACACACATAAACGTGGTGATAAACAGGAGATCCTCTGATCATCTTTACTCCTCAGAGACTCAGGCTTTCCTGGATGCTGCTTTTGGACCAAATCATGATTATAATCACCTGTTTGAAATCACATCAATATTTAGCTTTTCATCTCATTATTAGCCCTCCGTCAAAACCTTTTTTGAAGCCTGAAATGCAGCGATGGATGATTATTAACCAGAAAAAACATGAAATGTCTGCAGTGAAAGCTTTTTTATCTGCATTTTCCATACCGTACACAACATACAAAGCTTAAAAACAGAACTACAGAACCAGTGTTATACAGATGTTGAACCAAGGAACTAAGGAACTAGACTTATGTAATATGGAACTGAAATATGGAACACGTAAGTGTCAAACTAGGAGCTGAAATTATGGAATAACAAACTGGAACCTAGGAACAAGAACCAAAGAGAACTAGGGATTATAGAAGCAGGATTTACAGCTGAGGAAGGTGTGTGTGTGTGTGTGTGTGTGTGTGTGTGTGTGTGTGTGTGTAGGTGAGTGAGTGAGAGATACACAGGGTTTAAAGGTGGAACATCAGAGTGGAACCTGAGATGATTCTACTTCCGAAAAGCAGAAAGAAAGAGAGAGAACTCTGAGCTTATAAATTGCTTTCTCACCTCACCTCAGTGTGCGCGTGTGTGTGTGCGATTTGATACGAACAGGCATAAGTGGGTCATGCTGAATAGGGGTGTTAACATGAACATAGCATGCACACACACACACACACACACACACACAGCGATAATCCAGCTCATCACACCTACAAAAGAGAAACTAAAAATAGTGTGTGGAAAGGGGAACTAACAGCAGCTGGAACCAGGAACCAGAAAATAGGAGCGCAGGAGGTTAATGTAGGGATTTGGAACAACAACTACAAAACAGGAACTATACAACAGGAAGCAAAGGATAGAGAGAAAGAGAAAAGGAACTAAAGTAGGGAATGTGGATCTGGATCTAAGATATGGAACCCAAACTGCAGAACAGATAGAGAAGAAGGAACTAAAGCTAGGGTAATTGAGATACTGAGATGAGGGGTCCGAGTCCCAGCGATGGCATCCAGCCTGGTTGGGTATCAGATGGAGCGGCGTACGGTCAGGAGATCATCCCCTGGTCTTGAAACAGTGATCTGTGCCTGACCTACGATGCACTGGGTGACGACAAAAAATAAACAAACCATGAAAAGTAGAGCAATTCATTCATCCCCTTAAATAGCCAGAATCCACTTCAGGATCATAGGGAACGGGAATGCACCAGCAGCATAGGTTGCAGGGCGGAAACCAAGCCTAAACAGGGTGCCGGTCACTTTAGAGGCGCCAGTTGACCTGATATATCCTGTAACACATGCAAAATCCACACAGGCCATTCCAGTCGTGTCCGCGCCCCTGCGGTTCAGGAACCATATGGCGAATGAGGGTCTGGTTCTCATTAACAATGCCGGGGGTGTGAGTGAGAGAGTGACTGATGGTCATGAATGCATGAGGGTCGTAAAGAGCGCCCGTGAGGGGGCCAGGGGGCGGGTCCACTCCGTAACGCATCATTAATACATCACAATAGAGTTCAGCAGGTTCTAGAACCTCCTGCTGCAGCGAGACACCTAATTATCCCTCCGCCTGACAGCGCTCTGTGTGTGTGTGTGTGTGTGTGTGTGAGTGAGAGAGAGAGAGAAAGTCTTACGCAACAGGCTGCAACAATGCACGCACACACACGTACACACACACACACACACACACGCACGCGGTTCGAACGAAGAAACACGAAGAACTTTGTCTGTCTGTAATAAAGTAAATAATTAGGCCAAGAAGTTCTGAGTTTGTTTGCAAATGAAGATACAGAACCACATTAGAGATGGATTCTATGCGAGTGTGTGTGTATCTAAGAAATGTGTGTGTGTGTGTGTGTGTGTGTGTGTGTGTGTGTGTGTGTGTGTGTGTGTGTGTGAGAGAGAGAGAGAGAGAGAGAGAGAGAGAGAGAGAGAGAGAGAGAGAGAGAGCGCAGAACAGCAGGCTTTTTGTTGGACGTGTCAGTTTGATCTCATTAAGCAGACAGAGTGCAGAGAGGGGCACCACTGATCATGATTGGTGTGTGTTGAATACCCTTACAATCACATCTGCCCCCCTAAAAACTACCCCCCACCCTCGCTTATGTACCCCCCTCTAAATCTACCCCCCATAAACCTGCCTCCATCCCCCTACTGATACACACACAGAGCGATACAGAGGTAAGCACCTCATATCATCTAATCTCACACACACAAACACACACTGGTGCCAGTCTTGGCAGCTAAGAACGGGTGACTTAGCCTGCCATTGGCACCAAATTTGCATTATAAGATTGGAAAAACATCGGCTGGTCTGATTTTGGCATAAGCAACGTGAAACCATGATGGATCCATCCTTCATCCTACCATGGATCAGCGGTTCAGGCTGGTGCCGGTGCTGTAATGGTGTGATTATCTTGGTACACTTTGGGCCCTTTTTACCAGCTGGGCACCATTTACATTTACATTTTACATTTACAGCATTTAGCAGACGCCCTTATCCAGAGCGACCTACAATTGGTACAGTCTTACAATCCAAGCAATTGTGGGTTAAGGGCCTTGCTCAAGGACCCAACAGTGGCAGCTTGGCAGGGGTGGGATTTGAACCCTGGACCTTCTGGTCCAGAGTCCAGTACCTTAACCGCTAGACCACCACAGTCTAGTGCACCCCTTTGTGCCCATGTTGTACCATCTTCTGATGGATAATTACAGCAGGATAACGCCATAAACAACAAAGCTTAAATGCTGACACTCATCCAGAACTCAGAGAAATTGCTTTCTGTGTGTGTGTGTGTGTGTGTGTGTGTGTGTGTGTTTATTTTCGGGGGTGAGGGTGGAATGTTTTAACCCCTCATTTCCGTGGTGAACATGGGATGGATGATGTTCGGGAAGTCCCATGACCTCTGTGTGTCAGCAGTGTGTGATGTACAGTGTGTGTGTCAGCAGTGTGTGTGTGTGTGTGTGTGTGTGTGTGTATACAGTAAGTACACAGTGTTCATCCCGTTCCTGTATTAATTATAAGATCAGTGATTATAATGAACTGACTGAGTGAGCTTTATTATTGATTCCTATGATGGAGTGATTATTTATTCCTAATCATAATCAGCAGAATGAAATCAAAAGTCTGGATTTGAACCCTATAAGCAGGATTACTGTTATCATTAATAGTTACAGCTAGTTTGAATCATAAACTTGTTATTTGTTCTTGATATTATTAGTAGTAGTAGTAATAGCAGTTTTCAGTTGTATTAGTACCGGGACTGTGGTAGCCTAGTGGTTAAGATACTGGTTCAAATCCCACCTCTGCCAAGCTACCACTGTGGGGTCCATGAGCAAGGCCCTTAACCCACAATGGCTTGGTCTGTAAGACTGTACCAACTGTACGTCGCTCTGGACAAGGGTGCCCGCTAAATGACATGAATGTTAATTTATCCATTATATTTATTTGCTTGTTTTTATGTAACATTATGTATTTGTCTGTATATTACATATTATTAATATTTATAATCATTAATTGCTTGCTTTCTGTAAGATGTATATTTATTTTAATAAAACAATATTTATTTATTAAATATTGATGTAATAATTCATTTATTTATTTATTTTAATTAAAGATAATAGTTATATATTATATGTAGTCATATTTTATTTATTTATTTTAATTAAATGTAATATTTATTTATTAGATTTTATGTAATATTTCATATATTTTATTTATTTATTTTCATTAAATGGTATATTTGTTTATTATACTTTAAGTAATATGTCATGAAATGTATTTATTTATTTATTGTAATTAAAGATAATATTTATTTATTAGATTTTATGTAATAACTCATTTTATTTATCTTCATTTAAAATATGATATATTTATTTATTAGATTTTATGTCATCTCATATAGTTTATTTATTCATTTTCATTAAATACTATATTTGTCAGATTTTTATGTAATATCTCATATTTTATTTATTTATTTTAATTAAATATATTATTTATTAGCTTTTATGTAATACTTCACAGGCATTATTTATTTATTTATTTTATTTAATATTAAAAGTATTTCTTATTTTTTGATATAATATTTAATGTACTGGACAATGGATCAGAAGGTCCAGGGTTCAAATCCCACCTCTGGCAAGCTGCCACTGTTGGGTCCCTTAGTCCACAATGGCTGGGACTGTAAGACTGTACCAACTGGACGTCGCTCTGCATAAGGGCGTCTGCTAAATGCTGTAAATGTACATGAATGTAATGTTTCCCAGAATTTCTTTCTTTTAAATATGAAATACAGAGGTTTACTTTGATTTTTATAGCTTAATAATAGAAGAACAATAAGTGAATGTGAGAGTTAAAAAAAACAAAAAGCTTAATACAGACTGTTCCGTCTCTATCGGCAGACCTGAGAGCCTGAGTTACTCTGGGCGGCATTACCCATGATGCAGTGCGTAGGAGAGGTGAGTGAGGGACCTTATGTGAGGCTGGAAAAGTGCGGTTTGAGATTCTCACGCTGACCTCACTGAGGCTCTGGAGGTGGTAGGTGCGGGGGCAGCTGGTAACAGGAAGTGAGGAATTAGCGGGCATGTTTATTTATTCCTGCTCCTGATTTGTCTGCGCGGTTCCTTAACTGGTTCCTCCCATCTGGTTCCTATTAGAGTCGCACCGGAGCAGGGGAACAGGAAGTGAGCCGTTCTCATGTGGGTACACGTCCAAACAAGGCCATGCTCATGCACTTAGCATGTGAGCTAAACCTCCCAACGGACCCCCAGTGACCCCACCCCCCCACAGAGCGTTACGAGCACATAACGTTCAGATTTGTTAATAATCCTATAAAATAGAGAAACGCGGAACATGATTCTGATCCTGAGCTTATCTCATCTAGACTCACCATCCACCATTTCCACGAGTTCCAATAATCTGCTTATGATTAAAACATAATGTCCTGGTATCAAAGGTTTAGAGGAATAATCGGGTTCAATTAAGCCTGACAATATGATATCCAGCCCCCTTTCTGATCATTTTTCCTTTTTTATTTTCATTCTTGTTTCATTTCCTAATCTAATCTTCCTTACTTACTTTCTCGCTCTGTTTGCTTTTTTTTTAATCACTTTGTTCCTTAGTTTGGGTTCATTCTTTTTCATACTAATTCATTTTTCCTTTCTTTTGTTTTACTCTTTCGTCCTTTCTTTTCCTCTCTATCTTCATTTCCCTTGTGTGTTTCTTGCCATGTCTGAGGAGTTTAGAGCCAATGGCAGGGTTTTGTCTAGGTTCAGGGCTAAGTTCAGCGCCGCTTTAGGGGGTCTAAGCCCGTTCCTGAGGAGCTGAAGGGCAGAAGGAGCACTGGGGCTGATTTAGGGGATTTACTGATAGCTACAGGTGGTTTGGCTCAGGTTTAGGACGGGTCTGGTCCTGGTTTACAGCAAGTGAATGTGATTTTTTGGATGGCATTTAAAAAAACATAAGGTCACGTCCGGTGTGTATAGCCTTGTGGTGGAAAAACTGCTTCTGAACAGTTTGCGTTATCGGTAGATTAGGGGTGGTTTAGAGGGTTCAGAGTAAGGTCTGGGACTTGTGAGGAGTCTACAGCAGGTTTGAGGAGTGGTTTAAGGAGGTTACAGCTGGTTTCGGGGATTTAGAGCCAGACTGTGGGTGGACTAGTGGGTTTAGAGCAAGTTTAGAGGTAGGTGACGGGGATTTAAAAAGTTTCAGGATGGATTGAGGTTTTACAGCAGGTTAAAAAGGGGTTTTGAGGATTTTAGATTAGGGATGTTGGATTTTAGTTTAGGGGTTGTTTATTGGGTTCAGAGTAACATTTGGGTGGTTTAGGGAGTTTAGAGAAAGTTTAACAGTGGTTTGGGGGGTTACAGCTAGTTTAGGGTGGTTTTTGGGATTTAGAGCCAGATTACAGCTGGACTAGGGGGTTCAGAGAAAGTTTAAGACTGGTTTAGATTACTTAGAAGCTGGATTTGGGGTTGTTTAGAGGGTTCAGGGTAACGTTTGGGTGGTTTAGGGGCTTTAGAGCAATTTTATAGGTAGTTGTTGAGGATTAAAGACGTTTCAGGACGGACTGTGGTTTTACATCAAGTTTAAGAGTGATTTAAAGGTTTGATTAGCGGTTATTTTGTGGGTTTTGGTGATTTAAGGAGTGTAGGAAAGTTTTGTTATGGGGGGGGTAGAGATAGTTTGAGGTGGTTTATCGTGATTTGGTAGACTAGGAGGTTTAAAGAAAGTTTAAGAGTGGTTTAAGGGTTTAGTGTAATTTTAGGGGCAGTTTCAGGATGGATTGGGATTTCACAGCAAGCTTAAGACTGGTTTAAAAAATTTAGAGGTTAGCTTGGGGGTTGTTTAAAGGGTCCAGAGTAACATTTGCATGGTTTAAGGAGTTTAGAGAAAGTTTAAAAGTGTGCCTTTAGAGCAATTTTAGGGGTAGGTTCAGGATGGATTGGGGGTTAAAGTCAGTTTAAGAAGAGGTTAGGGGGGACCACGCCGACATTTAAGGATGTTCACCACTGACACACAGAGGGACGGGTGGGGGGCAGTGACAGATTGGATTAATCTAGATTCTGTCTCTCTCTCTCTCTCTCTCTCTCTCACACACACACACACACACACACACACACACACACACACACACACACACACACACTCCTGAACCTTCTGGCTTATACGTATAGAATATTAATATAGTAAATGATATCCTGACAGTAAGGTTAGGATTTAGTAAGCTTAAGTGCAGTTTCGGACTGGGGATTAGGATTAGTTTATGTGTAGTATAAGGACTTTGGGTCCAGTTCAGAGAACATGGGTTAGTCTGGGTGCAGTTTGTAATCTTCAGTCCCACTTTGAGGGAGTCTGGAGAGTGGATTAGGGGAGTTTAATATAGTTTGGGGCTTTTGGAAGTTTGGGCCCAGTTTTGGTTTGGTTTTGTGGCCTTAATCCCAATTTAGGGTTGATTTGGAGAACTTAAAGACAGGATAATAATGATTTAGAGGTGGATGAGGGGTTTAGACCCTGCTTGATGTGGTTTAGTGGGTGCAGAGGCAGGCTGATGTGGTTTTGAGGCCTTTTTAAGAGCTACTTCAAGACAACTTGGGTTTTTTGATGTTCAAACCCAGTTTTGATATGGTTTTGTGAGCTTAAATCCCATGTAAGCAGGATATAGAGGACTAAAGGAATAATAACAGTGATTTAGAAGGCGATTAAGGGGTTTGGGTTTTATAAAGGGTTTTATATAGTTTTATATAGGCTTTACATAGGGAGTATAGGGCGCTATACTTTGGGGTTTGGGGTTTGCAGCAGGTTTAGAGTGGTTTAGAGGATTTAGAGCTTAGGTTATTAAGGTAGTTTAGAATAGTTTGTGGTTTGGAGGTTTGGATACAGTCGAGGTTAGGAGTGGATTAAGGAGTACAGAGCCTGTATACGGGGGTTAGAACCATTTTGGGGATAGGGAGATACCTTCCAAATTGTCCTAACATTCATCTGAAGAGCTTGTCCTCCACTGAAGGCATCTTTAAACTCCATCTAACTTCATCTAAAGCTCCTAAACTCCACCCAAACTCCATCTAAAGCTCCTAAAGTCCAAAGCATGTAAGTGACCATCTGAAGCACTCTCAATAACCAACACACCATCCACACCACCTTTGCTTCATTAGAACTATATCTAAAGCTTCTAAAAATCCATCTAAAGCTCCTAGCACCCATCTAAAGCTTTTAGGAATTCATCTAAAGCCCCTAAACTCTATCTAAAGTTCCTAAAAATCCATTTAAAGCTCCTACAAATCCATCCAAAGCTCCTAAACTCCACCCAATGCTTCAAAACTTCATCTAAAGCTCTTAAACTCCATCTAAAGTTCCTAAAAGTCCATTTAAATCTTCTAAACCCCATCTAAAGCTCTTAAAGTCCTTCCAAAGTGTCTAATTGACCGCCTGAAGCACCCTAACCAATGCTCCATTCACACCACCTTTGCTCCATCAGAACTCCATCTAAAGCTCCTAAAACTCCATCTAAAGCTCCTAAAACTCCATCTAAAGCTCCTAAAACTTTATATAATTTTATATAGGCTTTACATAGGGAGTATAGGGCGCTTTTAGGAATGGTTTGGGGTGTGCAGCAGGTTTAGAGGATTTAGAGCTTAGGTTATTAAGGTAGTTTAGAATAGTTTGTGGTTTGGAGGTTTGGATACAGTCGAGGTTAAGAGTGGATTAAGGAGTACAGAGCCTGTATACGGGGGTTAGAACCATTTAGGGGATAGGGAGGATGCAGGGGGAAAGGGTCCAGAGTAGGGTAAAGACAAGGGGGAGAGTGTGGGAATATTGGGGGAGGAAACATAAATAGAACCAGGAGTTTTATAGTGAAACAGGAAATCATGCATTAGCGCGCACACACACACACACACACACAAACACACACAAACACACACAAACACACACACACACACATTCACATGTATAAAGATTAGAAGAGACAGTTGGAGATATTTCATTTGTTCCCATGAACTCTTCGTCTCTAGTGACCTGCCTCATCCTCTCTATTTATAACCCTAACCACACACACACACACACACACACACACACACACACACGCGCGCGCGCGCACACACACACACACACACACACACACACACACACACACAGAGCTCTGGCCTAAATATATGTAAGTCTTAATTTGTCCCATTTATAGGAGACATTTCAACAGTACAGTAACATCCATTTAACTTTTAACTAACCATCAAAAGTAATTCCATCCACAAAAAAAATAAATAAATAACAAAATCTAAAGCTCCTAAACTCCATCTAAAGCTCCTAAGCCCCATCTAAAGCTCATAAACTCCATCCAAATCTCCTACACTCCATCTAAAGCTCCTAAACTCCATCCAAATCTCCTACACTCCATCTAAAGCTCATAAACTCCATTTAAAGCTCCAAAAATAAATCCAAAGCTCCTAAAATTTATCCAATGCTCCTAAACTCCATCCAAAGCTCCTAAAATTCATCCAATGCTCCTAAACTCCATCCAAAGCCCCTAAAATTCAATCTAAAGCTCATAAACTTAATCTAAAGTTCCATTTTATCATGAGAGCCCATCCTCCATCTAAAGAGCCTGTATACCTTCCAAATTGTCCTAACATTCATCTGAAGAGCTTGTCCTCCACTAAAGGCATCTTTAAACTCCATCTAACTTCATCTAAAGCTCCTAAACTCCACCCAAACTCCATCTAAAGCTCCTAAATTCCACCCAAACTCCATCTAAAGCTCCTAAAGTCCAAAGCATGTAAGTGACCACCTGAAACACTCTCAATAACCAACACACCATCCACACCACCTTTGCTTCATTAGAACTCCATCTAAAGCTCCTAGCACCCATTTAAAGCTCCTAAGAATTCATCTAAAGCCCCTAAACTCTATCTAAAGTTCCTAAAAATCCATCCAAAGCTCCTAAACTCTACCCAATGCTTCAAAACTTCATCTAAAGCTCTTAAACTCCATCTAAAGTTCCTAAAAATCCATTAAAATCTTCTAAACCCCATCTAAAGCTCCTAAACTCCACCCAATGCTTCAAATCTCCATCTAAAGCTTTTAAACTCCATCTAAAGTACCTAAAAATCCACCCAAATCTCCTAAACTCCATCTAAAGCTCTTAACATCCTTCCAAAGTGTCTAAGTGACCGTCTGAAGCACGCTCACTAACCAACGCTCCATTCACACCACCTTTGCTCCATCAAAACTCCATCTAAAGCTCCTAAACTCCATCTAAAGTTCCTAAAAGTTCATCTAAAGCCCCTAAACTCCATCAAAAGCTCCTAAACTCCATCTAAAGCTCTTAAACTTCATCTAAAGTTCCTAAAAATTCATTAAAATCTCCTAAACGCCATCCAAAGCTCCTAAACTCCATCTACAGCTCATAAAATATATCCAAAGCTCCTAATAATCCATCCAAAGGTCCTAAAAATCCATCCAAAGCTCCTAAACTCCATCTAAAGCACTTAAACTCCATCTAAAGTTCCTAAACTCCATTCAGAGATCCTTTTTATCATAAGAAGAACCCGTCCTCCATCTAAAGAGCCTGTATGCCCCATCATCCATCTGAGGAGCCTGTCCTCCACTAAAAGCCTCTAACTAACCATTCCAAGAGTTTATCTGACATGCAGCACTGATCTGCTCCCTAAAGAGTTTGATGATTTTGGTGACCCGTCCTCCACCTAAAATCCCCACCTGACCCATAGAGCTGTTTGTTAAGTCCTGAGAGCTTGCTGCACCTCCTGACCATCTGAAGCAGCCATTCAGAGGAGCTCTCTCCTGGCCTGGCCTGCTGAGGGAGTTCAGATCCTCTGCATGAGCTTCAGGGCAGAGAGAGCGATAGAGGGAGACGCGCTGTAACGCGAGTGATGTAGAGAGTAATCTCATTTAACTCTCTCGCTCTCTCACTCTCTCACTCTCTCACTCTCTCTCTCTTTCTCCAGGTTGCATCATCGTTTCATTATTCACACAGTCAGAGTTTGTACAGGAGCAGAATGTAGAGAGAGAGAGAGAGAGAGAGAGAGAGAGAGAGAGAGAGACACAAAGGACCAACCTCCCAATGTCACCTCCATCCAAACTTCTACACCCTGCTGAAGGATCTCAGACATCCCCCGATCGATCTGGGACTGCCCGATAGATTAATCAATAGATTTAGGGACAGAAAGGTATGATACGATCCATGCATACGTTCAATGACCAGACTTAGAAACGCAAACTGTAGTTCATTAAGTGATTCATTTGATTCACTGAACTGATTCAGTTAGTACAGCTTTGAATAGTGATATAAGTGATCAAAGTGAGTGATTGATTGATTGATTGATTGATTGATCGATTGATTACTCATATAAGTCAAGTCAAGTCAAGTCAGATCTATTTATATAGCGCTTTTTACAATGGAGCATTGTCTCAAAGCAACTTTAGAAGTTTAGATTATCTCCTAATAACTACGTACAAACCCAAATCGAGCAA
>JAJAGP010001749.1:35838-122990 GCA_025084515.1 Ancistrus triradiatus
AAGGTAAAGGAGACATTTAAAAACATTTAAAGAAGATGTAATAAATTATATAGACTGATAAACGTAGTGAAATATTATAAATAAGTAGAAAACATGTACAAGTATCACCATTAGTCAGTCTAGTCTTGTGTCCTCACTGGGAATGTTTTGTTGGCATGGTATGGTGCAGAGTTTACCTCTTCCTGTGCCAGGCAAATACTGGAATGGGCTCCAGACACTAACCAGGAGTTCTGGAGGACTTTTGGTCTGAACCCCAGACTGAGTTTGTAATATGAAGGGTGGGTAACTGGGTTAACAGCCCCCTTCCATCTCACATAGGTAGCACCTTTTACCTGCTCCAAACAAATTCCTGAAAGGGGTCCTTAGCCCCATGTGACCATGACCAGGATAAAAGGGGGTTACAATGGAGAACTTTCACTGCAGAAACAATGCACAGTAAGGCGTGCATTTAAAACAGCACAACAGATCTGATTAAGCACTAGTGTTATGTGTTGAGAACTTGTTAAAAGGTGCATTAAAAATATGCTTAAACATTTAATACACCCAAGTTTCAAAGCCATACGCACACCAGAGCTGGAGGCCGATTGGTGACCCCAAATTGCCACCTTCTGCATATCTCCAGCTGTGATCCTTGGAGCTGTTATAGTCCATACATAAAATAAATGTCTAAATAAATAATTAATGAATAATTATTTAAAAAGAAAAAGAAAAACAACAAAAAAATCTTAAATAGAAAACTTCCAAAATTGGCCTTCCCATTAAGAAAACTCAAGAGAGCACAAAAATCTGAACAGCTACTGGGTCCATCTGGAACAGATACAGAACTGTGGACCAATAGGTCCCGGATTCAAGTCCCATCTCTGCCAAGCTGCCACTGTTGGGACCCTGAAGAAAAAGCCATAAAAATACAATTTCTTGGAGTCTATCAATTGCAAGTCACTCAGGATAAGAGCATCTGCAAAATGACTAAATGTAAAGAAATTAAACACAGGAAGTGAGTGGTCCAGAGTTTAGAGCCAACTGATGCATTACTTGAAGGGAGACAGATTTGACCAAGTGGAAAGGTTAAAACCTTATCAGGATACAATCCAGACAGACATGAGAAGACCATAAGTTTAGTGGAAAAATTACACTCCGCAAAGATTTAAATGTTTATTACACATCCCACAGGCCCAGCACATCTTGGATGCAATCAGCAATTTGCATTTGCATTTTTAGAAAAACTGGGAAATGCTGCCAAGTTCTAGCAAATAACAAAACTTCTTTTCCTGTAAAAATGGAAACACACTGCAGCCGCAGCCATCGTACAGGCTTATTGCTATGACCAAAAAACTCATTTTTAAAACTCCATTGCTGGGGAATTCCCTAAAAGAACTGTTCAAACCATCAAAACACTGACACATACGCTCACGAACAGCCGCCACACTCAACACTACTGATTCGTCTTTAAAAGAATTAAGAAAAACAAGCAAAAATTAGTTTTTAAAAAAATAGTCTCTTTAGACATGATCTACTGGAACATATCCAGTGCAGACTTAAGCTCTCCACAACGTGGGAGAAAAGTTTAATCAGATGAGACCCACCCATCTTCAGCTCTCCACACATCTCTGATAATAGCCCAACTGGCTGGCTTAGTACAGTACAGGAATTCAGAACACCCCCAGATTCCCCAGCATCCCAGACCAAGCTACAGTTTAACAGTTACCACCAACAGCAGTGCAGCTCAACAGTCGGGTGGAATATCAACTCTCCTGCTTGTCTTTGACCAGCAAGACTGTGTGCTGCCCTCCACTGGAGACTGACAGAACAATCCGGTTCTCCAGCTGTTTGCCCGTCATCTCCACTGGACTCCATTCATCGTCCTCGTCTCCTGTGCCCAGCTGGAAGTTGGTGCCCATGCCCCAAGCATATACAGAGCCTGGAAGATAGAAAGAACAAGACGGGAGATGAGGTCAGAACAAATGTGCTATGGACAAACCCATAAATACCAAGCCCAGTTAGTTTTGCAGCACGCTCAAGGGCCCAACAATGGTAGTGCAGTTTTAACTAACAACCTTCTTACTGGTATTCCAGAGCTTCCCAGCTACAACTACTTTCACCCCTTAATTTTCAATAAATAACTCCTAGTTGCAGGAGAGATTTATAGTTTAGAAGCGATTTAACTCACAGCCATGAACACCAGTAAATAATAGTTGCAAAGTAGCACAATGTTACTCAAGTACATGAAACGTTCTTTAAATTAAAAGTAACACTTCTCTGTGAAGTCCTCTATGCACAGCAAATAATGTCGTTGCATTCTTTGAACACCAGAGGGCACAATCAACATACACAGCACGTGTTTCTCATTATGGGGTAATGGGGTCATGGAAACTGGGGATTTGGGATGTATAAAGATATTTGTATAGTGCTTTTCATACACACAACTGATACAAAAAGGTGTTAACAGGGTCTCATTTTCAATTTAAGGTGGCACATTTATAGTTATTAAAATTCTTAATTGCAGCAGAAAAGTTTTTTCTTTAAAAACCCACAAGAAATGTGCAGTTCTGTTAATGCTGCTACTGTCATTCCCATTGCTATTATACAGTACCATGTTCAAATTGTGCAATTAAATCAATTTCTACTCATAAAAACATAATGCTTACCTCCAGAATTGACTATTTCAGCCCCATCAGACCAGTTTCCAAGCAGGAATCAGTCCCCATAGCATATTTATCATCTACGCACCCACTGGCTTCCCAATTCAGGTCTTATTTACATACACAATTACATACAGAGGTCAGAGAAAACTGCTCAAAGCTCTACTAACCTTCTTTAGTGACTGCGTAACTCACAGATGCCCCACAGGCCACCACACAGGCACCTGCGAGTTCTGAAACTGCTGTGGGTTCACTCTTTTCCTCTGCACCTTCTCCCAGACCCAGACGCCCATACTCAGCACGTCCGAGACTGTAAACCTTCCCTGGAGGTGAAGAAAACGATTCTTTATTTAATGGTCTGTAACAGCCTGAAACAACACTACAGTTTAGATGCGATGTTACCTTCAGAGTCCAAGCAGACGGTGTGGTGCTGGCCACCTGAAAACCCAACCCAGGAGGTGGTGGAATTTTTAAAAGCAGTGAGTTTCACAGGAACAAAGCACGTGTTTGTGCTCGAGATACCTTAAGATCAAAGCACAAATGCATTATTGTATGGGAACAACATGGGACTGATCATTAAACCAGAGGTGCTGATGTGTCAGATATTGTTTAACTACAGAATAGACAAACAAAACCACTTGTTATACGTTCTATCAAAAAAACAAAAACATAAAACCACCCCATACTTCCAACTCATTTGAGGGCTTGTCTCATCAGTACTGCAAACCATCATTCTAAACAACAATGCTAGCTTTTTGCGTTTTGGAAGTTCTAGCTTCAAATTAAGTTTGTCCATCACCATAGGGACGTGGGTTCGAGTCCTGGCAATGCCTACCATCTGGGTCAGGTCAAACCAATAGGTATTAATATGGAGTGGGTCCCTCCCTTTGCAGATATAAGGGTCCCCAATCTTCTGGGAAGGCTTTCTATAAGATTTGATTGTGCCTGTGGGAAGGTTTGCCCATTCAACCAGAAGAGCATTTGCGAGGTCAGACTCTGATGTTGGAAGAGTCACAATCTCGAATCTAGTTCATCCCAAAGGAGTTTGATGTGGTTGAGGTCTGAGGGCTCTCTGCAGGCCAGTTGAGACCTTCCACACCAATCTCACCCAACCATGCCTTTATGGACCTTGCTTTGGGCACTGGGGAAGAGTCCTGCTAGAGCAGAAAAGGGCATTCCCCAAACTGTTCCCACAAAGTTGGAAGCATGCAACTGTTCAAAATGTCTTTTGGTAGATCATATGCTGCAGACTTGAGATCTACTCCACCAAACTTTACATCTGGACCAATGCACTCAGGCTGGTAACGTTCTCGGCAGCTTACAATCACAAGGTAAAACTAATTCTCAAACACAAAAATCTCAACTATCCTGGAACCCCCAAATGGTTCTTGCCACAATTCCCTGAATGCTAAGACTAGCTCATCACCATAAGATCAGTGCTTATACGGAACAGGTTTTAAACTAAATAAATAACCTTTCTGCACCAGATTCTGTCCTGTCACACACGTCATTACAACTGCTAATGTATCTGGCATAGTAATAGATGGGCTTAAGTAGGTTAACAGCCTTAATAACCCTGTGGGAGCACTGACTTGTGTGACCGGACATTACGCAACACAAACTATAGCTCATACATATGGTAACAGACATGACGCTGATACTTTTGAGTCACATTTCGGCTCCTACAAATCAATACTTACCCAGCTGGTGATAGTTGGAAAGGCCAAAGCCATAAACATGGCCATCTTTAGACACGGCAAAGGTGAAGTATGCTCCGCAGAAGATGTCAGCAAAATGGACTTTCCCTCGAGGTTTTACCATGACCATCTGAGGCTCCAGCAACCTCACTACAAGAAGGGAGAAAAACTGATGAGTTTAAGCCAGTCCACAGTGCAACTCAAACCTTACAACCAAGCAACACTTACTTAACCCTTTCCTGCCCCCTCGGTTAGCAAAGCATTCAGGCACTCTGCCCAGCTGGCCCTGTTCACCACAACCAGATGTGAAGAGATCTCCGTTCACAGTCAACATGACAAGATGATCGTTTCCTTTAGAGTGCAGTGACGGTTCCATTAGTCACGAATACTTCAGCAATATTTAAATATGAAACCAATGAATTGAAATCAGACCTGAAGCTATTTTAACCACAGGTGTGGCTATGGGGACTTTGGCTGGGAGGCTACATTTCTTCATAGGCTCAAGCAGTCCAATGACACCACTGTTATCCTGCAGAAAATGATACATAATTCAAATGGGTCAAGACCTGTACACAAAATTTGATGCATAAAAATGTGTTGTCAGGGAATCTGATAATACACATTCAGCAGAATCCGTACTTTCCCTGGCAAGCGATATACAACACAATACTCTTATGCACGCTGATGAGTGCCGAGAAATGTAGCGAGGAAAAGCCATGGGTGTTCATTTTCAACACAATATTCTATAAATTCCATGAGACATTCACCACTTAATTATAAAATGCCTAATTATAAAAAGCTTTAGTCAGTGACTGCGTTTACATGCACTTAATAATCTGATTGCAGAAGTGTGTCAGTAATCTGATTAACGAGTATACATGCACTTGAGTAGGATAATGGGAAAATCCTGGGTTTACATGACTCGGGCAGTAATCGGACTTCTACTTTGCAACCAGCCAATAATCTCACAGAAAATGTGAGACATGAAGGTTTAATATTAAATAATCAAATGATTCATTTTCTCATACAAATCCTGTGTTTCAGAGTCAATAGCCGTTCGTGTGTTTTAATTACATTGGCTTGTTCAATTCCGGAATTGCCAGATTCCAGCGAGAAGAGAGGCACCAATTAAATCTAAGTTTTTAGAAATATATGCAGACCTGGCAACTGTGGGGGAATGCTCGTGTGCACATGCGGGGCAGTCTTGATAACACGATGATAAATCGGTTACTGATATACAGAGCTACAAGAGACTCCAATTACTTGGATAAACATCCAGCTCAATCTGATTTCTAGATCAGAATATGCTGTATACATGATCACTTAAGCGAATAACGTGCAGAAATCTGATCATCATCATATTAAGTGAATGTTGTAGTACGCACTCAATGATTTTGCCCAACTGTAGTTTAATGCAAGGTTTTTTTTAGCAGGTTTACAATAGGCTATGCCACTATGATGCTCTCCTGTGCTGTCAATTTGGAAACTCTGCAAGCACAATGTAGGGAGTCATGTGGTGGGGAGAGTAAATGAGCCTGGGAAATTTAGTGAGTATCAGCATTAAGGCGACATGTGTAAAGAACGCTACACTATAAATGTAGTATACAATAAACAGTGGTGCTTAAGTTTGTGAACCTTTAGAATTTTCTATATTTCTGCATAAAATCTGAGCTAAAACATCATCATTCATTTTCATCATCAGAAGTCCTAAACAGTAGATTTATAAAGAGAACCCAGTTAACAAATGGAGACAAAAATATTATACTTGGTCATTGATTTACTTGAGGAAAATGTGAGTGGGGCAAAAGTATATGAACCTCTGCTTTCAGTATCTGGTGTGACCCCCCCTGTCCAGCAAATAACTGCAACTAAATGTTTCCTGTAGCTGTTGATCAGTCCTGCCACACCGGCTTGGAGAATTTGTGAGCCCATTCCTCCGTTGACAGAACAGCTTCAACTCTGGGATGTTGGTGGGTTTCCTTTCCTCGCCTCACATTAGCTGGCTCGCTTCAGGTCCTTCCCACAACATTTTGATTGGATTAAGGTCAGGACTTTGACTTCCCCATTCCAAAACATGAACTTTATTTCTTCTTTAACCATTCTTTGGTAGAACGACTTGTGTGCTTAGGGTCGTGTGTCTTGCTGCATGACCCCACCTTCTCTTGAGATTCAGTTCATGCGGACAGATGTCCTGACATTTTTCCTTTAGAATGTACTCTGATGATAATTCCAGAATTCATTGTTTCATCACATGATTGGCAAGCCGTCCTGGCCAGATGCAGCAAACAGGACCCAAAAACCAGGGATGTTACTACCACCACCATGTTTCACAGATGGGATAAGGATCTATGCTGGAAAATGCAGGGTGTTTTCCTTTCTCCAAACACTAACACTTAACCTTTTCTTAAACAAAAACAAAAAAAGGCATCTCCATTTTAGGTCTCATTCCATCCACAAAAAACAAATTCTTCCAAATAGGCCTTCTGGCTTCTCCACGTGATCTGTAGCAAACTGCCAGACAAACGCAGCAATGTTTCTTTCTGGGAGAGCAGTGGCTTTCTCCTTGCAGACCCTGACCATGCACACCAATGGTTTTTTTTTTTCAGTGACATTGCTTGACCATTGGCTCTAATGGTGAACTTAGACATCGAACGCCATCAATAAAACAGGGTGCCCACTCACACCTGATTGTCATCCCATTGATTGAAAACACCTGACTAATTTCACCTTCAAATTACCTGCTAATCCTAGAGGTTCACATACTTTTCACCATATGTAATACAGGATCATTTTCTTAAATTGATAAATGCCCAAGTTTATAATTTGTGTCCTCATTTGTTTAACTGGGTTCCGTTTGTCGACTTTTAGGACTTGTGTGAAAATCTGATGTTTTACGTCATATTACGCACAGAAATTTCAAAAAATTCTCTAAAGGGTTCACAAAACTTAAAGCATCGCCAGCTGTAATATTAAACTCTTTGGTTTACCATGAATTTAATTTACACATCGGATGTGTCAGAAAGTAATTTCCCCATCCGCAAACTGAGGGAATACCTAGATCATTCTGTATACAACTGATCATTTTCCTGGGGGTCTGGAAAAGATTCATTCATTTTACATTATTCCTTATTGGAAAAATTCTCTCGGTACTCGTCCATTTTGCCACTCGACGTGCCTTTTGGAACAAATAAATGATGAATACCAAGGTATCACTGTACTGCACATTCTAAGAATATCAGCTGTAATTCACTTTGTATAGTTGTGTCTGCTAAATGTAATATGTAAACGTTTGAATAAGGGGCCAGCTGTTACACAAGACACAGAGCAAACCACAAAAGGATTCATACTGGCCATTTTATTCAGACTCACCCTGAATGATCCCCAGATGAAGACTGCTCCATCCTCTGTGAGTGCTGCGCTGTGACTGTCACCCGCACACACCTGCACTACCTTCTCTGCCAAGTCCACTTTTCCAGGCACCATCTCGGAGCCCTCCTCTGAGGTATCTCTGCCCAGAGCGCCCTCATCATTACAGCCAAATGTGTAGATCTGCAAGAAGTTCAAAAATGTCCACAAAAAGGTCCTCCATGTCATTTGTATAAGAAACAGCATGTGCAAGCTCGGTTATTTGAAGGAATCTGTTGTGGCACAGAATTAGCAAAGCATACAGTGGGGCAAAAAAGTATTTAGTCAGCCTCTGATTGTGCAAGTTCTCCTATTTAGAAGGATGAGAGAGGGCTGTGATTTTCATCATAGGTACACTTCAATTAAGAGACAAAATGTGAAAAAAAATCCAGGAAATCACACTGTACAATTCTTAAAGGATTTAATTGTAAATCATGGTGGAAAATAAGTATTTGGTCACCCACATACAAGCAAGATTTCTGGCTCTCACAGACCTGTAACCTCTTCTTAAAGAAGCTCTTCTGTCCTTCACTCGATACCTGTATTAATGGCACCTGTTTGACCTCATTATCTGTATAAAAGACACCTGTCCACAACCTCAAACAGTCAACACAACCATGGCCAAGACCAAAGAGCTGTCAAAGGACACCAGGAAGAATACTGTAGACCTGCACCAGACTGGGAAGAGTGAATCTACAATAGGTAAGCAGGTTGGTGTGAATAAATCAACTGTGGGAGCAACTGTAAGAAAATGGAAGACATACAAGGCCATTGATAATCTCCCTCGATCTGGGGCCACATGCAAGATCTCATCCCGTGGGGTCAAAATGATCATGAGAACGGTGAGCAAAAATCCCAGAACTGCACGAAAGGGACCTGATGATTGACCTGCAGAAAGCTGGGACCAAAGTAACAAGGCTACCATCAGTAACACACTATGCCGAGAGGGACTCAGATCCTGCAGTGCCCCCTGCTTAAGCCAGTACCAGGCCCGTCTGTGAAGCATGGGGGTGGAAACACCTTGCTTTGGAGCTGTTTTTCTGCAAAGGGGACAGAACGACTGGTCCATGTTAAGGGAAGAATGAACGGGGCCATGTATCGTGAGATTTTAAGCCAAAACCTCCTTCCATCCAGTGAGAGCATAGAAGATGGAACGTGGCTGGGTCTTCCAGCATACAAAGAAGGTCCCAAACACACCGCTCGGGCAACGAAGGAGTGCTCCCGGAAAAAGCATTTCATAGGTCCCTAAGAGTGGCCTAGCCAGTCTCCAAAACTCAACCCCATAGAACATTTGTGGAGGGAGGGAGTTGAAAAGTCCCCGTGTTGCCCAGTTGACAGCCCCAAAAAATAACTGCTCTAGAGGAGATCTCTGCATGGAGGAATGAGCCAAAATACCAGCTACAGTGGGTGCAAACCTGGTGAAGAGACTTAGAGGAAAACGTTTGACCTCTGTCATTGCCAACAAAGGTTATGCTACAAAGTATGGAGCTGAACATTTTGTTATTGACCAAATACTTATTTTCCCATACCATAATTACAATTTAAATCCTACAATGTGATTTCATGGGATTTTCTTTTCTCATTTTGTCCTCTACATGGTTGAAGTGTAACCTATGACGAAAATTACCGACCTCTCTCATCTTTCTAATTAGAAGAACTTTGCACAATCAGTGGTTGACTAAATAGTTTTTGCCCCACTGTATTTAGTTTGAAAACCAACTCGACAAACAAGAAACCTAAACCATTAGCTTTTAAAAGCATCATCAATTCTATTAGGTACACTGCCGTTCAGGTTTTGGGAAGCTATTCAGCCGCCTATGTTTTATCAAGCTTCCCCTTTTAGCAGGGAACTTCCCAGGAGCTTTCACTATTGAATGAAAATAAATTAATGTGAATGATCTACAGAGTCCCTCCAGTCACAAGCTCTGTAAAGCAGATTCTCCGTTCTAAAACCTTTAGACCGTAGTTGCATAGCAGACTATGGACACAGACAAGCAAAGAATGATATAGTACTAAAATTCAAATAACTGCTGCTGATTCAGCAGACTGCATCCAGACAGTGAGTCAATAACTGCTGTGAGGACTTGTTGCCAACATTAAGCAAACAAGATCCATATTTTTGCTACATGAGTAACTTTCGAATTAATAACAACAGTGACATAGTGGGGAAACTCTGTAGGTAAGCTTGTGCTTACATTTTGCTGGACAAGATGGTGGATGTGTAGGACACCCTGTCATGCAAGTCAAACATTATCTAAACAGGTGCGACCATGAACGTACATTTCCTGTGTCGCTGAGGCAGACTGTGTGCATTCCTCCTGCCACGGCCTGCACGATGCCCTCTGGAAGATTCACCAGCGCTGGTTTCTTCCTCTCGAGAACATTCTCTCCCAGACCCAGCTGACCCACATCGCCCTGTCCTAGCACCAGCACTAGGCCCTTCTCCTGTCCATGACTCCTGTGGGAGACTACATACAGGCAATGAATCAGTTACACCATTTCCTAACCAAGACTCGACAGGAAATACTGAATATTTGACCACCACCCACAAAACAGCATTACACCCATCTCTATTGGAGAAGAATTAAAACAAGCTGCACCTTTCGCTTTTTTCATAGGTGTCACATCCTCCGGCTCCCTGTCTTTAGGTCTCTTGGCAACTTTTTTCGCAGGCATTGCGTGGAGTACGTAGAGTCCTAAAAGGTAGGGCTGAACATTGCATCACACGAACATCAAATTATAGTATTATAAATAAAAGCTGCTATGCAACTATATTGCTATAACACAATGCAGCATTAGATATAGTCAAAGTGTGTTGTCTGGGCAAGTAGAAACAGACAATTTGATTTCATGTGATTATTAAACTTTCCTTGGGTGATCCATGTGTAGACAGCTTTGGCTCAGAGTACAAGTATAGTACTTAGTAACTAGAATAAATGCTTGAAACTACAAATGGCTAGGTAACAAATCACAGACATGACTTTTTCTTTAATTACGAACATTTTGGGTTCACAACGCACACCACAAACAAATTAAGGGGCTGAGTGAGGGCCAATGGGATGAAAAGTGTCAAAACATAACTTTAACAATAATTAATGGTAAAACAAATTAGAAAGTAATTAAAACAAAAGCTGATACTTTCCCCGTGCTGGCCAGAAAGCAGAGACGACTGGAGATACAGATAGCAAGCAAGTGTGTTGTTAAGACAAGACAGCAAGTGCTGACCAAACTACTGCACAGAAAATAAAAGTGATTAATTAAATAGTAAAAAAAGTAGTAAGTACAAATGCTGCTACCATGTACATTACTCAAATATTGTTTATTCCTGGCTAGTATTTACACTGTGGACTGTGGTGGCTTAGCAGTTAGGGTACTGGACTATGAACCAGAGGGTCCAGGGTTCAAATCCCACCTCTGCCAGGCTGCCACTGTTGGGTCCTTGAGCAAGACCCTTAACCCACAACTGCTTGGATTGTAAAACTGTATCAGTTGTAAGTCACTCTGGATAAGGACGTCTGCTAAGTGACATAAGAAACAAGATGCTGTTATCTGGTTGTTGTCAAGTGCAATAAAACTTTGTGCAAACAGAGTGCATTTATAGCTGAAATTAGTGTTATTTTGTCTCATTTATTATTGCTACTTTCATAAGTTGCTAAAAAACAAAGGTGATATTGGCGTTATATATCGGCCATGGGTCACCCTGCTCTCTAAATATCACCATCGGTCGACTACTAAGAGAGACTAATGCCAATGGCTGCTCAAGACACTAATCTGTTTTAGAAAAAGGTGAGTCATGGGGTGAAATTGGTTGCAAATCCCTGTACTACAATCCTGGGAAAAAAGCTAAATATTTAAGTGTTTAAATGGTGTCAAGAACAACTGAGGCAGGATATAGCAGAAATTAAACAGAGATAAAGTAACTTCGTACAGAATTGTCTTTTCCTTTCATTACCTTAAATGTTTAATTCTTATGGGTAAACTTGCAGACATGCAGCCAATGTCATTAAGAACCATCTTCAGCATAAAAAAAAACAAGGAGTTATGGAAGTGATGATATGGCCCCCACAGAGCCCTGATCGCAACATCAAGGGACTGTGGTAGACTAGCGGTTAAGGTACTCGACTTTGGACCAGAAGATTGAGGGTTCAAATCCCACCTCTGCCAAGTTGCCACTGTTGGGTCCTTGAGCAAGATCCTTAATCTACAATTGCTTGGATTGTTAGTCGCTCTGGATAAGGGCATCTGCTAAATACTGTACATGTAAATCAAGTCTGTCTGGGATTACAAGACAGACAGACTTGAGCAAGCCTACATCCACAGAATATCTGGGGTTAGTTGTCAAAGATTTTTGGAACAACGTCCCTGCCAAGTTTCTTCAAAAACTGGTGCAAGTGTACCTAAAAAAAAAAAAAAAGTATGGCATTTCGAGGGAAAAAGGTGGTCACACCAAATATTGACTTCGCTTTCTTTTTTGTTGTTCATTCGCTTTGCATTTCCTTAACCGACAAAAACAAAAAATCAACAGTTCACCATTTTTTCCCCCACAGCTGCCTAAAACACTGCCTTTGCACAGTACTGTAACTGCTATGATACCAGGAAAAGCTTTTATGGGCAACATGGTATATGGGGTTATTTAAGTTTATTTAAAATTACTTATTATTTAAATTCCTACAGAGTGAATCCTCAAGAATGGTAAAAAATGCCTCCAAGTAGGTTCAAGGTCAGTATCTGATAATCACATGCGTTTTTTGTTGCACAGCCTGGCATTTACTGACTAAGCACAACAGCCTATGATTAAATAGCATTGTTTTTGTAAATTATACACTCAATTTTTAAATTAGTAGAAGGAAAATAATGGATTTGGTAACATGCACACTTTTGACATATTCCCCATAAGGTTGAGCTTTGTGAACAACTGCAACGCACTGAATTTAAGCTGTAAACATGCTCACGTCCAGCTGTTACACTCACACGTGTTGCAACCCAAGGCCAAGTGTGTTTGTGTACAACAATTGCTGAACATATGCAGCCAGATGAATACAAAGAACTTATTGTGTGTTCTGGACTAATCACAGACAGAACAAAACTTGTACCGTTTATGTCCACGTGCCTGTACGGATAAAGTGTACAGTCACAGTGTTCTGTACATTTTCTAGTGCTTCCGCACAATTTGCAACTACTGTACGTCTTGGTGTGACGACACAACGACGGTAGGGTCTCAAACACTAGGGGAAGTCTTCCATTTATTTCAAACACACACTCAACCGGTTTTACCTTAAATATGATAAATAGAAAACATCCATAACATGACATCGCATGTTGCGTACAACCAGGACACCGTAGAGCACTGAAACGCCTTCACGGTGTTCCGGACACCAACAGAAATGAATGAGAAAGAGTTGGGAGACGGGTTAACGTCTCTGATATGTTTATAGACGCATCTACAGTACCAACATGGACACAAAAAGCTACGTTTGGTACATAAGTAGTTATAGTTCGCAAATACGTTTAAATATAGTTAGAATAAACACCAAAAGGAAACGCCGTTTAATCGCCATTACAGTACACTATGCTCAAACAGCAATTAAGTAACTATATACTAAAATAAATAGCAAGCCACTACAGCCAGGCGTTAGTTTATCGTTGTACTGTGCTGCTTGCTGCATGTGTGCGCGCATAGACCTGTACCGAACCTAAAAACCGCACCACCAACTCTGAACCCGAATCCATGAAACTAGCCGTTAGCTAACCGACTTCCAAAGTCTAACCGCAACACGAAAGCTCTGTACCGCACCACTTGGTCATGTTGTAGTCCACAAAGTTCCTGTTTTAATCACTTACCCTAAAGCAGAAGTAATAAAAAGCTGAAGGTTTCAAGGCTCTGATCACACTAACGGTAACTGAACTCTACTGAGCTTCAAGAACACGTTTTCAGCGCCTTCCCTCTTCCTTTATTAACACTGCTGCACCCAGTTTACAAGCACACATCGCCCCAAGCGGTATGGAGCAAAGTTTCGCCTAGCATCTACTGCTAACAACTACTGCACGGTGTGTTTTTCTCATGAGGCACCCTGGCCCTAAATTAATGTTTGCTGGGTCAAGTCATCAAACAACAGCTAAACAGTACAGTCCTGCATAAAATTTGCTATAATAATTCAATTGGTTATGGTTAGTGGTGTAAAATTCATTTAACTTGAGGAGCTGAACACTACTCAGATCATCCACTCTAACACATCTTATAGCCTATGTTTTAAGTTAAATTATTTCATTCATTCTATCCATTTAGTCACGTCCGACAAATCCACAGAGTTTCCCGGTCATGGTTTTTATGGAGTAGGTGAACAGGGCACATACACTCACAAACTCACACATTGACACACTAAGAGCACTTTTAGAAACACCAGTTAACCTAACACGCATGTCTTTGGAATGTGGGGAAAAAACCGGACTACTCGAAGGACACCCACACATACATGGGGAGGACATGCAGACTCCATACATACGGGGCCCAGAGTCAGGATTGAAACGGGGATCTCGGAGCTGCGAGGCGACAGTGCTAACTACTGCACCAACATGCCGCCCTTTAAGTTAAATAAAACATAGCATATGCTACCCAAGGAATTGCAAAAATTGGTATTTAATAGGCTAAATAGTGTTCCTTGAATATATTTACTATGAGTATATATTAAATTTAAATAACTTTCAAGCCAGCAAGGTTTCACCGTAAACATGTACTGTGAAATTTGACAGTTGAACCATGAAGTGGCAAATTTACCACCAAAATTCATATTACAACTGTGAAATAGTTAATGCCCAGTTCATAGTCAACCAACTTTACAGTTGTACTATGACATTTTACAGCAGAACCATGAAGTGGCCAAATTACCATCAAAAATTCATAGTAGAACTGTGAACTTCATGGTCAAACTGTGAAAGTTCAAATTAAAACTGTCAAGCAGTACATTTTTGGTATGCTGGTATGCTAAAGGAACGCAAAATGCATTCCCCATGCATCAGACATGCATGAGGATGTAAAGACATGCCGGAAAAACCAAGCTCTTTTGGAAATACAATTTGTGGATGGATGAGAAAAAAAAGAAAACATTTTTTGTTTAAACAAGAAGCGTTATGTTAGAAAAAAAACACTGCATTCCAGTATAAGAACCTTATCTTGCCACCATGGATGGAACAAGAAATTGTGAATTGCACAATCAAATTCTAAACAAAAACATCTGGACTCCTGTCAGTAATGGAATCTGACACAAGTCATTCTACCAAAAAATGGTTAAGGAAGACTACAGTCAATGTTTTGCAAAATTTTACATTTACATTTACAGAATTTAGCAGACGGCCTTATCCAGAGCGACTTACAACTTATACAATCTTACAATCCAAGCAATTGTGGGTTAACAGCCTTGCTCAAGGACCCAACAGTGGCAGCTTTTGGCTGAGATGGGATTTGAACCCTGGACCTTCTGGTTCATAGTCCTGTACCTTAACCACTAGGCCACCACAGTCCCGGTTTACATACTCACAGATATGTAATACTGGATCATTCATTCATTCATTGTCTTATCCGGTTATCCTATACACGGTCCGGTGTATAGGATAGCTGGTGCCTAGCCGGAGACACAGGGTGCAAGGCAGCAACAACCCTAGACAGGGCGCCAATCCACCGTAGGGCACATACACTACATACGCACCCTCATAGTCTAAGGGGCACCCTGGAAACACCAATTAGCCTAACACTCGTCTTTGGAATGTGGGAGGAAACTGGAGTACCCGCAGAAAATCCACACGAACACGGGGAGAACATGTAAACTCCACACGGACGAAGCCCTGGGTCAAGATTGAACCAGAGATCTTGAGGCAACAGTGCTAACCACTGCACCACCGTGCCACCCAATATTTGATCACCTTCTCCAATAAATAAATGAACAAGTATAACACCTTCACTTATTTGAACAGTTGAGTTCTTTTTATCTACTTTTAGGACTTTTGTGACAATTTGATAACTTTTAAGACATGGTTATGTAGAAATATAGAAGATTAGGCTTTCCGTTATGCTTCAGCCCCCTGCGACCCTGAATTGTTTTAAAATGGGTAGGAAGAGTGAGTGATTATGTCATTCAAAAGCAATTTAATTAAATATGCTTTCATGCATAAAAGTTAGACGTCAACATTTCACCATACTGCCATCACCACTGACTATTTAGTCTTTCCTACACTACTAAAAATGACCTACTCACAGGAACAAATTGTGTTTGAACTACAATGACAGCAATGCTGCTACACAAATCAAGTTGGAGTCTTTTTAGCTGGAATAAATTTACCGTTGAGTTAGCATGGCCACCTCACAGCTTCAGTGTCCCCGGTTCGATCCTGACCTTGGGCTGTGTGGAGTCTGCATATCCTCCCCATGTCCGTGTGGATTTTCTCCAGGTACTCCAGTTTTCTCCCACGTTCCAAAGATATGTGCTGTTTTAACTGGCTTTTCTAAAAGTGCACTTAGTGTAGTTCCCTACACAGATTAGCACCCTGTGTAGGGTTGTTCCTGCCTTGAGCCCTGTGCAGCTGGCAGGGCACCAGCTTCCCTGAAAACCATGACCAGGATTAAGAGGATAAGAAAGTGAAATGATGAAGAATAAAATTTACAGTTTAAATGAAAACACTCATTATGTTGTGCAGTTTCAGTGGATTATTACACAATTTTGGTGTAAAATGCAACTAAAAAAACTCATGCTCTTCAATTTCACTGACTTTCAGTTTGTATTAGTAATCAAAACACAACCTTTTACCGAATATTGACAATGCATTGCCAGTCACCAGGCTGAAAGTTAATGCCCAGTCCACATCCGGGCACTAAATGCCTGGGGCATATGTTAGGACCTATAATAAACAGCTACTTACCAGTTGATACATTAGTAACTATGATGTTCCATTCTTTTTACATTCAAAGTCTTCTGCAAGTTAAATGCTCAGCTGGTGAATTTAATATGCAGCCAGAACTAGGCCATACATTTGACATCCTTGATTTACAGCAGAAATTTCCTCGGAGAAAACAATTGCCTGGAATATATCCCTGGAAATCCTTATGAACAAAATCCCAGGCTTGAATTTACTACTACAACAGCCTTCACTCACTCAATAAAACTTTCCACTAGAGTTTAGAACATGACCTTTCACTGATGTTGGGCAATAAGCCCTGGTTCATTGTTGTTGTTCCAATTCATCTCAAAGGGATGGAGTTAAAGTCAGGACACTGTGCAAGCCAGTCAAGATCTAATGAAAGTAGGAGACCATCTCTTTATGGATGTGGTTTTAGGAGGTTAGGACAGAAACTCGATGAACTGACTTGCCTGAGGTGGAAGCATGTGAAATGCCATATTCAGAGTCTCTGAGGTCTTCAGTACAACCAACTACAGTATATGATGCCTGTGTGCTTCATATTAGAAACCTGTTATCAGTGAGTGTGGCTGAAACAACATAAAACAACTTTTAGGCCTTGAAGTTTACATATACACTTTAAATTCATTTTTATTAAGAACAACAACATTTGTTCAGTTTTTGGTAGGTGGCACTTTTAAGCAAGGCTACAAACAATATATGTACACAGGGTTTAAGGTCCTTATCTCACACATTTTCATTACAATTTTACTTGATTGGATTACTCTTTTAAATAGTTAACATTCAAGCATAAATCTTGACACATAAAACAGTCTGGAGGGAACACACTTAAATATATATTTTTTTGCACATTTGAATACATACTGTCAGTCAATATTTAGTAAAATCTCACTGGCAGAAATTACTGCCATCCGTTTCAGCCACTGAGGTAGGTCTTTTATGTTGTGCCATCCGTTTCGGCCACTGGTGAAACAGATGTTACAACATAGAAGACCTACCTCATCAGGTCAGGATGGTTTACACCCACCTACAGGCCAGTGGCCACTCTTTCAAGGATGAAGACGTGCAGATCCTTGATAGGGAGGAACGATGGTTTGAATGTGGAGTAACAGAAGCCATCTTTGTAAAAAGGGAACATCCATCCCTGAACCGAGGAGGAGGCCTCAGAGTACACCTCTCACCATCTTACAACGGAGCCATCGCAGCCCTTCCCCAATCCTGTGTGAATGAGACATTCGGCCATTGTCATTAATGGCTATGTCAATCTGCATATTAAACTCCCATTGTTATGCAATGGTGCTGGTACCAGTCGTTATGCAAAGGTGCTGTATATAAGATTGGGGAAGTTCTCCAACTGCTGAGACTGAAGAAGTCACTTAGATGAGTGACGAAACGTTTCTCCGACAAAACCTTATGTCTAGATGAACAGATTCAACTTCTGGGATTTTTTTACCTGGATCATTGAGCATGCATCAAGACATAACTCTGAACAGTACATGACTGTTCAGATAATCTTTTTGTGGAAGTTATGATTTGTCTTAGTCTTATGTAAAAGTTTAGGCACCCCTTGACAATGTTTTGTTAATTTTGTTCTTATTGTGTTCTAATAAAGTAAATAATTGCAGCATAACAGCTTAAATGACATAATCTTTATTAATCTGAGATTTTACTATAAAACGTTTGTTTTAAAATTGTTTCAAATTATAGAAACAATAGCTGTCAAATGATTAATAAATTATATTAATCAGGATTAATCATATTTTTTTCTTACTCCTATTTGATGCTAAAAATATGGGTGCTTTGATGCTTCAACAGAATGCACTTATTAAATTTACAGCATTTAGCAGACGCCCTTATCCAGAGCATCTTACAATTGATACAGTCTTACAATCCAAGCAATTGTGGGTTAAGGGCCTTGCTGAAGGACTCAACAGTGGCAGAGATGGGATTTGAACCCTGCACCATTTGGTTCATAGTCCAGTACCCTTAACCTCTAGGCTACCACAGTCCCACAAAAGGAAAACTGCATGGAGCATGCGCGAGTTACATTTACAGCATTTCGCAGACGCCCTTATCCAGAGTGACGTACAATTGATTCAATCTTACATTCCAAGCTATTGTGGGTTAAGGGCGTTTCTCAAGGACCCAACAGTCGCAGCTTGGCAGAAGTGGGACTTGAACCCTGGATCTTTTGGTCCAAAGTCCAGTATTCTAACCGCTAGGCCATCACAGTCCACTTTTATGACTTACTAATAACTTAACTTCCATCACCTTATATTGTTTAAATGCAAACAAACAACTTGGATCACCAGCATGATTCCTGTTGAATGTAAATTGTTCATTTGATTTGGTACTTTTATAAGAAACAGCACATGCAATCTGTTAACTTGTGTCATGCAAGAGAGTATATTGTTTGTCAGAACCTGCTGATGCACAGAAATGAGCAGAGCATATAAGGAAGTGCCCAAAATTGCTTACATCTTCATTAATTCTGTTCCCTATAACAGGCTAATTATTTATTTAATGTCACATCAGCGTGAATGGTTATTCAGGATGGGGGCAAGGTTACATCAGTACTAGTCAGATACAATCATACTAGGGCAATTTAGAGCAACCAATCCATCTAACATCTTTGGAATGTGGGAGGAAACTGGAGAACCCGGAGCAAACCCACCCAGACATGGGGAGAATATGCAAATTCCTCACAAAATCCTGAAGTCAGGATTGAACTGTGGATCTCTGGAGCTGTGCACCAGCTGCGTTAACCACTTGTACTAGGACTAGTTAATAGGGGACCATTTCGGACACAGACCTTCACAAGTGCTTCATAACAGTTAACAGGAATTCAAACCTTCTGCATGGTTCAGCCATGGTTGAAATATCGTACAAAGTTGAAAAACACCTAATGTGATGACAGCTGCATAGAACTATATACCTTACACACTATAGTTTCTGAAAAACAGAGCCCAGAACCTATTTTATAAGCATTTTAATTTAGATTTATGGTCGATACCTAAACAGAAAAAATACTGTCAGTTTCTTAAGTTTCACATAATCAGGAACCAAACATAATGAGTTGTAATACTTTTATCAACATGTACATGAACATAACGATGAACTCATTCTTGTTGTGCTGATAACTACTAATATTCTGTGCTTAGAAAAATAGCAACCTATATTAAGTTTAATATATTTCAAATATATTTCCAAATAAAACAAAGCCGAGATATACAGTCTGTTTAATCTAGAAGATGGATCTGTACAGCGGAGCACATCATTATTCTATCGACTGGCCATAAACAATGAGAAGGAAACAAAAAAGGAATAGGACAACAAGTTCCTGTCAAAATAATCGCCCTGTCAACCGCTCCTCTGTTAAAAAACAAACAAAACAAACGAACAAAAAAGACACCAAAAATGATAGTGCTGTATCTGCATGTGCCCTGTTCACACAGGCTTTTCTTTTAAACTCTAAGTAGCATTTATTCTTATTCAGTCCTATGTTTCAGATTAATATAGTAGATTTGAAATGAAATGCTTGAGCTTCATCTATTAAAAGGGGTTAAAAATCATGAGATGAAAGGTTTAAAGATTAAAAGTCATGTGCACTGAATGTAAAAATATGCGTAGACCAAAAGCTGCAAATGAAGGTCATAAATAAAGGTGGGTATTTATACAAACTCATCATAAAACCTTGTGCATTACAGATTCTATTCATTAATTTCCAAATAATCAGCCTATGGGAAATACAATCTATACACACATACACAAGTAGCCTGCATTTGTCCATGCAAAGTCCATCGGCTTGGTCCACCCTCAGGACCTAACATTATTCATTATTACTATTAGTGTCATTCTTAATACTATTAATTGTTAAAGTTTTTACATTTCCCTAAAAGGAAAGAAGCTAAGCAATAAGTATGAAAGGTCACTCTGGACCTTCTAGTCCTTTCTAAGGGCAGGCACATGCTGCCGAAGAGGACCTCAGTTCCTGAGAAGCATCACGTTCTGTTCTCCTTTATCAGCCGCCTGGGAATTGGCACGTCTGTCTCCCTCTAACGTCAGGGAGAAATACTGAATCTTCACTAGTCCTATTCTGCCCTCCCTCTTCTATATTTACACGAGAGCAGATGACAGAGGAAGAGTTCTATATTTGTTCCAGGTATCTGTACACTACATTCACTGAAAGGCAGTTTGTCAGGGAGTGCAAACACCCTGAGGTTCCTCCACCAAACACATGACAGTTTCTCTCCCTGCAGCAGAGCTCACGCGCTTCGCTTTCCAGTCAAGAGACGATGTTAAGGACGATGGAACCTAGAAAAGATGAACAAAATATTTTGAAGACTTCATTTAAAATGCATCACCATTTCAAAATCCTTGCATACAGACAGAAATGTATACAGAAGTTCAATTACGGCCGAACCCGTGTGTGTGTGTGTGTATAGAAGTAACACTTTCAAAACACTTCAGATCTCAAATGGGAGGAAATAAATCATGCAGAATATCTTTCCTGATATGGACTGGGTAATGTGTTAGGAACGAAAGGATACCACATTGTTTGGTGGAAATGAAAATCACCACCGTACAGACGGTAGAATTCAAAGACACCCTGAAAATCAAAGCGAAAAAATGACATAGCAGACTACTCCATTTAACTGACAACGTGGGGGCATGCTCCTAATGAGACGACGGATGCAGGGGCCAGTCAATGGTATCAATTTCTTCATCCTCCAAGAACAGCCTGCATGCTTTCACCACATGAGGCCGGGTATTGTCGTGCACCATGAGGAACCCAGGACCCACTGCAGCTGTGTTGGTCTGACAGTGGGTCCAAGGATTTCATCCCGATCCATCGACCATCAGTGAACCCACCAGGACCATCAGTGACCCACCACCATCCGCTCACACTAAACTTGATGTTGCAGGTGGCATAACGTTCTCCATGGCATCTCCAGCCCCTGTCATGTGTGTCAACATGTGCGCAGGGTGAAACTTGCTCTCATCTGTGAAAAGCACAGGGCACCAGTGGTGGATCTGCCAATTATGTTGTTCTATGGAAAATGCCAAATCGAGCTCTATGGTGCTGGGCAGTGAGCACAGGGCCCACTACCAGGACGTCAGGTCCTCAGGCCACCTCTTGAAGACTTTTCTGATTGTTCGGGTCAGACACATTCACACACCAGTGGCCTGCTGGAGGTCATTTTGTTGAGCTCTGGCAGTGCTCAATCCTGTTTCCTGTTTTCTCCTTGCACAAATTAGCGAAAAAATACTGATTCATCTGCTGAACTTTATTCTTTCATGAGTTATTTACGAGTTTATGACCAACTTATAAAATTGTGTTCAAAGTGCTGCCCTATGGTGTGGGATTGTCAACGCAAAAAAAACCCCCTCTTCTCCCCACTCTTGAACATACTGATAGCAAAACCGCAGAAGAACCGCAGAGAAAATGCTTTAGCAACAGGCTTCCAGTATCCATTGTTTTCAGATGCTGCTGCACCATCTCGTATCTTCACAGCATAGACAACTGCCTTCAGATGACCCCAAAGATAAAAGTCTAAGGGGTTTCAGATCGGGAGAGGCATTTTCTTCTGCGGTGTTTGCTATCAGCACAACATTGTTTTTTTCTTGAGAATTTTCAATAAAGTTTGATGTGTCACATGACGCCTCTTCCCATTGGAAATAATAAAGCTGGATGGCAAAATGGCAGACTTCAAAAATAGCAGCCCATGGTCAACACCCATCCTGAAAAAAAGTTTTTTCCCCTCCCATATTACTTAATGTGCCACAAACATGTTGGAAACAGGATTTGGATATCACCAACCATTCCCATTTTATTTAGGTGTATCCATAAAAAGGGGCCCACCCTGTATATTATATTATATTATATATATATATATATATATATATATATATATATATATATATATATATAATATTATATATATATATATATATACCCACAACCCACCACACCCACCCACACACACACACCACCACCACACAAAACCACACCCACCCACACCCACACTTCCCCCCCCCCCCCCTCTCCCCCCCGCCCCCCCCTCCTCCCCCCCCCCCCCCCCCCCCCCTCTCTCCACACACCCACTAGGCCTTTATGCACCTCACGCCCACCTACCCCGACAGTATGACCCCTGCCCGTCTTGATCGTGCGTCATCGCTTTCTGTCCTTCTGTCGTTTCTCTCTCGCTACATCGTCTTTCTTTTTTTCTTCTTTCCGTTCCCCTTCCGGTTCTTCCTCCCCGTCTCCCTTCCTGCCCCTTGCTCTCTCTCGCTGCGGCACCCCCTTCTTCATATACTCCCCACCCCCACCCCCCTCTCCCCCCCACCCCGCCCCATCTCTCCACCCCCCCCCCTTCATCTTCCCCCCACCCAGCCCACCCCCCACCCACGGGCAAAAAAAAGTATTTTTAGTCACCACTGATTTGTGCAATTCTCCTACTCATAAAGATGATAGAGTTTGTGACTACTTTGGTCCCAGCTCTCTGCATTATAAATTATGTTGGAAAATTAAGTATGTGTGGGGGGTCAATAACAAAAGTTCAACTTCAATGACTCTGTAAATATAACCTTTGTTGGGTAATGACACAGAGGTATTGTATTAAAGCAGGGGGGCACGCCTGGCACTGCAGGGGATCGGAGGGTCTCTCTCGGCGTTAATGTGTTACTGATGGTAGCCTTTGTTACTTGCCGGTCCCCAGCTCTCTGCAGGGGTTCATTCATCAGGGTCCCTCCGTGTAGTCTCTGGGACCCCACGGGAGATGAGCTCTTGCATGGGGCCCCAGAGATCGATTTTGAGATTTATCAATGGTCTTTGTAGTCTTCCATTTTCTTAACAAATTGCTCCCACAGTTGATTTATTCACACCAACCTGCTTGCCTATTGTAGATCACCTTCTTTCACACTCTGGTGTCCTTCGACACAGCTCTTTGGTCTTGGCCATGGTTGAGTTTGGAGTCTGACTGTTTGAGGCTGTGGACAGGTGTCTTTTATTACAGATAATGAGGTCAAACAGGTGCCTCAATACAGTACGCGAGGTACAGAGAGCTTCTTTAAAAGAAGTCCGTCACAGGTCCTGAGAGAGCCAGAAGTCCCTTGCTTGGTTTGTGGTAACAAATACTTAATTTTATATATATATTATACAATTACCCATATATATATTATATATAATATATTATTATACATATATATATATATATATATATCATATATATATATTATACATATATATATATATCTATATAGATATCTATATCTATATATATATATATATGATATATATATATATAATAATACATACATACATACCTACATACATACATACATACGCCACACACACACACACATATACACATACATACAAACACGCATCCACGACACATATAGATATATATATATATATTCACACCAACCTGCTTGCCTATTGTAGATTCACTCTTCACACTCTGGTGTCCTTCGACAGCTCTTTGGTCTTGGCCATGGTTGAGTTTGGAGTCTGACTGTTTGAGGCTGTGGACAGGTGTCTTTTATACAGATAATGAGGTCAAACAGGTGCCATTAATACAGGTAACGAGTGGAGGACAGAAGAGCTTCTTAAAGAAGAAGTTACAGATCTGTGAGAGCCAGAAGTCTTGCTTGTTTGTGGGTGACCAAATACTTAAATTATATATATGTGCGTGTGTGTGTGTGTGTGTGTGTGTGTGTGTGTGTGTGTGTGTGTGTGGAGGCCTAGTGGCGAGTGCTTCAATCCTGCCTTTGTTGTGGAGCAACACATCCTGCTCCAACTGCAGATGTGATGATCTGGGGAGCCATCGCATATGACCGGTGGTCATCCCTAGTAGTGATACGAGGGACACTAAGACTTTAGTGACATGTGAAGCCAGCTTCATCAAACTATGAATGTGGAGGATCTACAGTTCCAGCTGTGGGCAAATGTGTCACTGAGGCATGTCTAGCAGTCATCGATCTCTCACTTAGAAGTACACTAGTCAAAAGCAGACTCTGGCAGCCTTTTTATAGAGCAGCAATTTTAGGCCCTCTTCTGACAAGACCCAGTGTCTAATCAGACCACACCTGTAATCAATTACATATCTGCCTGTAACATATCTCCATGCCAAGTTTTGCAGCAATCCAGCATTTCTATCTGGGTGCTTTATATCTTTTTTGTCATTTAGTGTATACAGTATTTAACTGGTATAAAGACTGTTGAGGTGAAATGTTTAGCTTTTTCTGTTCCCTTTCAATTCAAATGTAAAAAAGGGAAAATATTGACGCAACCACCACAGACAGTTTTCTGATCTATGAGGTCATGCACTCTTACCTTGTATACATTCTACTTTCTTCATGCACTTCCATCTCAGAGCTCTTGAACTCGTTGAGTTCTTTTCGGATTGCAGCCTAGGGGAAAAAAACAGAGTAAGAAACAGGCGGTGCTGATATTAGTCATTTAGAAAGTTGAAGCTTGTCACTGTACCTTGTCGGCAGGTGTAAGTTTGGTCCATGGCTTGTCAGCACGACGGTCATAATCTTGCGCGTGCGTGACCTCGACGTACTCATGGAAGCGCAGGATCTTTCTTGCCTGTAGCTCAGCAACTGTCGGTCTCTGACTTAACTACAGAGGAGAGAAGACCGGTAACAATGCTGTGAGTTACACGTGTAAATAAAGCTAACATGAGGTATATGCACAAGTTTGAGCGCTCTTGGTCAAATGTTTTAATGATTTTTCTAAATACAAAGAATGGTGCGCAACCTCTTGAGGGAACATGACATTTCTAAAATTTTAATGCATACATTTAAAAACTTACTGGAATGAAACTATATTCAGTGACGTATGGAAACACTGATCTGTAAGGTCTTACAACTAACTTGACTTGTTAACAGTTTATTATATGTATAGAAATATATCATATTTAAGATTGCTTCCTGTACAGGTTGTGTTAACATAGAAAATGCAGACATGGGCTATATATCTTATACCCTTAAGCCCAATGGAGATTGAATTTGTTTATCAGGAGGGTGCTTGTGATTGAATTTTAACCCAACTCCTCAGCGATAAAACTCTTGTATGAAGCTGGTAAAACAAGGTCCAGCAGGACAGGTGTTTCTAGTGGTTGTACTTTCTGCAAACCAGGGCATGTGTGCTAAATATAACTGAACGATTGCCATTATTTTGAAAGACAAAGTTAATACTCATAAATTGTGCATATTTAAATACAAAGTAATGCTTAATATCTGCAGATCTCATTACAAATTGCCCTTTAATCAGCCAGTGGTATTTGGCTTTTCGTATTTAATTATCCTCCTCTCATCATTCTCTGATTGATAGTAGAAAGTATTCTTCTAAAGCCTCCATTTGTACATTGGGGTATGTCTCTGATTGAGCGGTTAAAAAGCAGCAATGTAAAATCAGATGTGTGTATCTGGGTAGGACTAAAATAATCAGAACACCACTGAGTTGGGTGAAAAAACAGCAGTCTATTTTCTGACTTTGAAAATACTAAATAAATACAAAATAAAACAAGCTCTTGTATGAAACAGGATGAATTGTACCTTTCTGGTGAGCCTACGCTTGATCTCCCGAACCTCTGCCTGTCGATCAGCTTCATTTTTAGCTGGACAAAATAATTAAATGAGGAAAATAATGAGCATAATGAAAAAAAATTACATTCTGCTTATTTTTTATTTAGGTTTTATTGGACACTGTTCTTTGTAGGTCTACAATTGCAGACTGTAGTCCATCCTCTACTCCTTCATTAGTGCTCACATTATGCTCCCTACAGGATGCTGGTGGCTGGACATTTTTAGCTGGTGAACTATTTGATGTCCAGCAGTGACACGGAGGTGATTTCCAACTCCAGCAGCACTGCTGTGTCTGATCCATGTGAGAGACATGCTAACATCCCACTACCATGTAAGTGTCACAGCAGTGCTGAGAATGATCCAACAACCAAATAGTACCTGATTTGTGGTGGTCCTGTGGGAGTCCTGACCACTAGAGAACATAGTAAAGAAGACCAACAAAGTATGCCCAGAAACAGGTGTACTACAGTCTGTAATTTTAGAACTACAAAGAACAATGACCACTAAAACTTAAGGAATAAACAGAATATAGATTAAAAATATAGAATGGCTAAGATGTTTGCACAGTCCTCTACACAACTAAGAAATTGTACATGAATGAGCACTGTTCAACCCTAAAGAAATCACTACTACAATCTACTGCACTGAAATGAACACAGGCACACAGTGCTCTGATGCTTTAGTGCTAGCACTGCTCTAACGCTACAGTGATGGAAACTCTCTAAGGCTACGCAGGCACAACGTTCTCTAATGCCAGAGTAATGGCAGAGATCTTAAACTACATTAAAGCAATGCTGTAATACCAAGACAATAGCACTGGTCTAAAGCTACAGTAATACACTAATGCAACAGCCATTAAAAATGCTCTAATGCTACAGTTATAGTAAAGCTTTAAGGTTACAGTACTTACAGTGCTCTAATGATACTGTAATAGCAACGCTCTAGTGCCACAGTTATAGCAATGCTGCTATATAATACTGCAGCCCTAATGCCAGTTACAGTAATGCTCTAATACTAGTTATAGCATTGCTCATTGCAGTAATGCTACAGTAATAGCAGTGCTCTAACACTACACTATTAACAATGCTCTAATGGTACAGTATTAGCAGTGCTCTAATGCTATAGTACTAACAGTGTTATAATGCTACAGTAGCAATGCTCTAATGCTACATATTAGCAACGCTCCATGGCTATTGTTATAGTAAAGCTCCAATGCTACACTATTAGCATTGCTCCAATGCTACACTATTAGCAGTGCTCTAATGCTACACTATTAGCAGTGCTCTAATGCTACACTATTAGCAGTGCTCTATTGCTATAGTACTAGCAATTCACTAATGTTACAGTAACAGCAATGCTCTAATGCTACAGTATTAGCAATACTCCATGGCTACAGTTATAACAAAGCTCTAACACTACACTATTAGCAGTGCTCTAATGGTACAGTATTAGCAGTGCTCTATTGCTATAGTACTAAGTGTTTTAATGCTATAGTACTAGCAATGCACTAATGTTACAGTAACAGCAATGCTCTAATGCTACACTATTAGCAGTGCTCTAATGCTACAGTACTAACAGTGCTTTAATGCTGTAGTACTAGCAATGCATTAATGTTACACTAACAGCAATGCTCTAATGCTACAGTATTAGCAATGCTCCATGGCTATTGTTACAGTAAAGCTCCAATGCTACAGTTATAGTAAAGCTAACAGTGTAGCAGTGTTCTAATGCTACAGTACTAACAGTGCTTTAATGCTATAGTACTAGCAATGCACTAATGTTACAGTAACAGCAATGCTCTAATGCTACACTATTAGCAGTGCTCTAATGCTACAGTACTAACAGTGCTTTAATGCTATAGTACTAGCAATGCACTAATGTTACAGTAACAGCAATGCTCTAATGCTACACTATTAGCAGTGCTCTAATGCTACAGTACTAACAGTGCTTTAATGCTATAGTACTAGCAATGCACTAATGTTACAGTAACAGCAATGCTCTAATGCTACACTATTAGCAGTGCTCTAATGCTACAGTACTAACAGTGCTTTAATGCTATAGTACTAGCAATGCACTAATGTTACAGTAACAGCAATGCTCTAATGCTACACCATTAGCAATACTCCATGGCTATTGTTACAGTAAAGCTCCAATGCTACAGTTATAGTAAAGCTAACAGTGTAGCAGTGCTCTAATGCTATAGTACTAACAGTGCTTTATTGCTATAGTACTAGCAATGCACTAATGTTACAGTAACAGCAATACTCTAATGCTACAGTATTACCAATGCTCCATGGTTATTGTTACAGTAAAGCTCCAATGCTACAATTATAGTAAAGCTCTAACGCTACACTATTAGCAGTGCTCTAATGCTACAGTAACAGCAATCCTCTAATGCTACTTAGTAGTGCTCTTATATTACAGCAGCAATTCTACAGTAATAGCAATGCTCTAATGCAAAAGTAATAGCTTTTCTCTAATGCTATACTAGCAGTGCCCTATAGCTACTATAGCAGCAACTCATAACAGAGTCTCTACTTAAAAAAAACCCCCCAAAACAAACAAACAAAAAAAAACATCTAAAACCAACCAAGATTGGTTACTGGTTTTAGCTGGTTTAGGCAGCTATGACTATTCTCTCAGCCTGGTGTATCTGTCATTAGCCTGTTGTAACTGGTCTCCCATCCAGGATTAGCTGGTTTGTGTCCAAACCCCTCTAAGACTAGCCAACCAGACCAACTGAAACCAGCCTGCTGGGCTAGGCTGGTCTTTTCATTAGGCGTAAAACAGTGTTCTAGTGCTACAGTAAGAGCAACACACTAATGGAAGATGCTTACGTTGTAGAATGTTCCTTTGTTCGAGCTCTTCAGCAGTGGGTCTCTGGCTCAGTCGCCTGTAAAAAAAAAATCAAGACATGTTATTTTACATATTATTAGAGACTGATTTGTGATATTTCTTCATCAAATGTCATATGTACTCATGCCTGTTTCTCTCTATTAATAGCTCTCATTAGCATCTAGTGCGTGTGTGTGCTTGTACCTTGTAAGTGCTGTGCCTATCTGCGTGCGGATGGCCTCCCACTGCTCTTTGCTCTGCCACGACAGACCCGAATATTCCACTTTGGCCTGTCTCTCAGGAGCCTGCCTGTCTGGGGCGGAGGGTCGACTGCTCAGCTTCAGAGCCAAAGTATCCTTCCTCTTCACCCTGCTGGCCAGGCCACCTGTACACACACACATTCTTGGTAAGCATATGTTTTGGGGATTTTCCACTGATGTAATGATTGTAATGCTACACATGCCCCACAGGAACCAAAATGAAATATTTTGTCCCTTTTTAAATAAAAGTTGCATTTTTTGGTAAATCAAAAGAGCAATTTTCCTTCTGGGAACCAGCAAAAATGTGGTGGTTCAACAGTCATCCCTGCTAATACTTGTGATGGACTGGTGTTCTGTTATCATCCAATATTAACTTACAAAAAAAATGCCATCTGTAAGCTAAAAAAAAAAAAAGAAAAAAAAAAGAAAAACAAAAAATAATACCACATGACATGATCAGCAGTTAATAATATATATATATATATATAAATAAAAAACCCATTGTCCAATGAGCATTAACCTTTCATCCTATACATTCAGCAAGTACATGATCACGCTATAGACAACCAGAGACACACAGGTGAGTGTCTATTACCTTTGTGTCGAGGGGAATAAAAAGATAATTTGAACACAGGCTATGCTTTTTATCAGAAGGAATTTAAGTTGAATTAACAAACAGCTTCATAGTGCAGTGAGATTTCTGATCATTTGATTTGATAACCTATTGAATTCCACTAAGATTATTGATTAATACAAATGCTTTTCTAAATACTTCATGTAGCATTTTAATGTCACAGAAGCCGTCATATGGTCTTAAAGCATCATTTGTAGTTAAAACATAAAACAGATAAATACATTTGAAATTTGTCATTTAGCAAATGCTCTTGTCCAGAGCAAGGTACAACTGATAGAGCCTTATAATCCAACCAATCTGGGTTAAGGGTCTTGCTCAAGAGTTTAAGTGGTACTGAACTCTGGTCCTTCTGGGCTAAAGTCCAGTACCTTAACTACTATGTCATCACATTTCAATATTTTGTATAGCACTTGAACAGGCAACAATGTTAAACAGCAGTTTTACAAAATAAAAACTCCGCTTAGACCCCAGAAAAGTGAGACAGAGGTGACAGTGGCAAGGAAAAGCTGCCAGAACCCCACGTAGTGTAAATGATGACAGTCGTTTCACACAAGGACATGTCCATGTTGCTATGTATAGATGACTTTTATGCATGTCTTTTTTTAGAATGACTGGCCTGCTTTTTCCTCTCCCTCCTGTTCTACTCCAGCCCTTTTTCACAACCATCTTCATGCTGTGTTGCATCTTGGGCCTTTGCTACTATTCAAAATACTTTTTTGTGCCACTGGCTACAGGGATAATATGCTGTCCATCTAAAGCAGCTCTTAAAAGAAACAGTACTCTGTGATGAAAGGCTTAATGAGGAAAGTTTTTCCATTTGTTGGCTTAGCTGGCTTTAGTTTCCATGTAGTACAAAAAGAAATGCTATTTACTAAACTGACAGTTGTTTTGATGGCTGGACTGCACAGAATGGGGCCTTCGCTCCATTTATCCTTTTGTACTCTGGACTCCTGGCTGATTCACAACAAAATATTTTCTTTTAAAAGCACAGGCACTTACTCACCACATGGCAGTTTGGGTCTGTAAAAGAGCACATTTACCCTAAACACTGTGCATGGGGTTGTGTTGAATCATACAGGTTCCATATGGTATCCTGCAGCACATTTGCACACAGATGTAGCAGCTGGGCCTGTAGATCCTGCACACTCATAGGTTGCCAAAATTGTTGTCCCAGGTGATACCATAAATGCTCGATTTGCGTTATATCTGGCAACCCAGCAACCCAAGGATGTGTTCCAATCTGGTGGAGACAATTCTGGAAAATCCTTGCTGTGCTTGGACAAGCATTATCATGCAGAAAAATGCCGGATGGAAGCCCTGCCATGAGAGGCAACATCTGGCCGAAGGATGTCCTACACATACCACTGAGTTATTAGTGTCCCTCGTATCACTGCTAGGGGTGACCAACTGTCACATGCGATGACTCTCCAGATCATCACACCAGCAGCTGGGACAGTGTGTCGCTTCACAACAGTTGTCGGATCCCAGACAGAACCTGGATTCGTCACTAACGACAATACAGTCCCAGACCATAGCAATCCTAGGCTATGATCAACAATCCTAACTTTTTCTTGGTCTTATTAACCACTTTGCACTGCCATCACTCCCATAATCCTTTGGATAGGATAGTCTCATGGCTCCATAAAAAAAGGAATGGGAGATGGAAGGGCAGCTCTCACTACACAACGCAATGCACCATACACAAACTGAACAGGGTCTGTTTACTTACTAATGGGGATGTCTTCCTCTTCATCCGATTCCTCTTCTTTGTAAAGCACAGGGCCATCCGAATCACTTTCTTCAGCATGCTGGTCTTCCTCACCCTCTTCTTCCTCACTGCTGTCTGATTCCTCCGGCATGATTCTGATGTTTACGTCTCCCACCAAGCACCGGCGGCTGCGAGGCTCCAGGTCCGGCTGAATCTGGGGCGGCGGCAGGTGTTCAGGAGGTAGCTCGTCCTCATCCTCCTCTTCCTCTTCCACCTCCTCTTCCTCCTCCTCTTCCTCCTCATCGGAGTAGTCATCTTCAGCACTGAGAGAAGGAAAAAACATACTTTAATTATAAAGGGATGTTGGCTGGGGGAGAGGGGTTGTGAGAGGACGGACGTGAAGAGGGGTGTAACGCTAATGAAACAAAGACTGTGTCTTCGCGACGCAGAAAAGTCTCGCGCTTGCTTCACATTTACAGCATTTAGCAGACGCCCTTATCCAGAGCGACTTACAGTTGATACAATCTTACAATCCAAGCAATTGTGGGTTAAGGGCCTTGCTCAAGGACCCAAAAGTTGTAGCTTGGCAGAGGTGGGATTTGAACCCTGGACCTTCTGATCCATAGTCCAGTACCTTAACCGCTAGACTACCACAGTCCCAGAAGCTTCACAGTTTCTGCACAGTCCTCAGTTCCCTGCTATCTTCTTAAATACCTTCTCACATCGTAAATACAAAAGGAAATATGTTGCACTGTCACATAAGACAGTTTCTAGCTCTAAAACTGTTTGTTTTTGTGAGACACAGAGAGAGAGGGAGAGGGGGAGAGAGAGAGAGAGAGAGAGAGAGAGAGAGAGAGAGGAGAGAGAGAGAGAGAGAGAGAGAGAGAGAGAGAGAGAGAGAGAGAGAGAGAGAGAGAGCGCCTAACCGTAAACAATTTGAAAATTTATATTTAGCACAAATAAATGTAATGTGCCGTTCAAACATCCAGACCGCATTATGCGCAACTTCACAGAAAGTATCGTGTACCTTAAGTGACACAAATATATTCCCATTTTCATTCCATAAAAAAGTTACATTTCCATAAGTGATCTTATGGAGGTTTTAGCTACACCGGACATTACTTGATTCTTGGAACTCACAGTTTCAGAGGCTGGATGGTGACAGGCAGTGGTCGGGGTCCTTGGTATTCAGGAAGAGTCTCAAACAGCAGCGAGTGAGCCCGGTGGGGGGCATCTGGGTGAGGAAGAGGAGGTCCAGGGCTGATCAGTGCCCGCTGGATCATGATGTGGAGGGGCACTGGTGCTTGGCGTGCAGGTACCTCTTCCGGTGGGCTTGGTGGGTCAAAGGTGACAGGTAGTGGGTCGGGTAGAGGATGGGGGTAGGAGTGTTGGTGCAGGAGCTGGTGTGGGTGGCCACGGGGTGGGGAAGGTGGAATGTGTGTTGGGAGAGGTGGGGATGGAGGAGGTGGAGGCAGTGGGAACCCTCCGGGTATGTTGGCCCTGTCCTCAGGGGAGAGCATAGAAGGCAGGGAGATGGGCAGGGTGGAGTTCTCAGTGTGGCGTTTGGTGACGGGGGTGGTTCTCTTCGGAGGCATTGGTGGAGATGGCTTGGCTGGAACTGAGCTGATGCCTCCGGTCATCTGCGTGAGTTCAGCTGGAGAGGACAGAGCATTAGAAGCCATAAGTTTTACACTTATACAAGGATGAAGGAGACAAATGTTACAGCAACAAAGTAACATAAAACTCACAAAGGCTTAAACAATCCAAAGCTCGAAATAATCTCTTGGTATGACATGTAAAGCAGTGGCACTACAGAGTAGCCCAATTACACATGCTCTGAAGCTAAATTCCTGTGACTGACATGTAGAGTACATGTCCACATGGCAGGACACATTCATCTGCCATAGATCGAATGTGACACCAACACATTTCATGTACTGATGGCTGCAGTTCAGTAATCAAACACAGGCTGCAGCCAAAGAAACTAGGCTCAACAGAGTAACAGCATGCACCCATCTGACATCTCACCTTCAGGCAGCAAACATGGTTAAGAAGAGCACTGTGCTGAAATGAGTTGAGAAGTAGTAATGCACACAAGATGATGTCTAATCATGTACTAGTTATGCGAGTATAGGGTTGGGTATCGTTTGCATTTTAGCGATTCCGATTCTCAATTCTAAATCACAATTCCAAAATGGTGAAAAACTGTACCAAATGTTTAGGAGTAAATAATATTTTACTTTTTTATATTTCAACTTCAAAAGTACCGTATTTTTCGGACCATAAGGCGCACTTAAAATCCTTTAACTTTCTCAAAAATCGACAGTGCGCCTTTAAATGCAGTGCGTCTAATGTATGAATTAATTCTGGTTGTGCTTTCTGACCTAGAACCGATTGTAGATGGTACATGGCGCTCATAAATCTTTCAAAATGTTTTAGCACGGCCTTGGTAAGTTACGAACTCATGGCCACCGTAGTGCGCAGCATAGCGGAGTAATACGGTATGTGCTTCAGCATTAGGGTATGTGCATTCATTCATTTATTTTCGAAGCGGATTTCAAACACAACGCTATCAGTCACGCAGTACAACACGGACATAGAGCAGCTGTGAGAGAATTCAGCATTAACGAATCAATGATACGGAAGTGGAGGAAGCAAGAAGATGCCCTGCGCCACGTAAAGACCAAACTGAGCTTCCGACGGAACTTAAGAGTTTTGTTTCATTTCATGCGTCTTATAACCCGGTGCGCTTTATGTATGAAAATAGATCCGTTAGCAGTCGATCGTTGATATTGCGTCTTATAACCCGGTGCGCTTTATAGCCCGGAAAATACGGTAATCAGCTTTTACATTAAGCTTTTTTCTTCCCACTTATCCTATTATAAGTAAAAAGCTTAACATGGCTTAATGTACCAAAGCAGTGACCTAGGAACACCACATTTCTCTCTGTTTCTACTGGTCATAAGTAATCTCTCCTGTTGAAATGACGAACACTTGGTCCAAAGGGTAAGTTATCATTTTTACGTTAAGCGCTTTACTTATAGCTTTAAATGGGAAGACAAGTTTAATGTAAAAATGCTTACTTTCATTATGGATCACGGGTCCGTCATTCCAGCAGTAGAGATTACTCATTCCCTCTTGGTTGTGTGCAGCCAGCGAGGTATGTTTATTTATGTTTATATTCCATTGTTTTCGTTCAACAGTGTGCGTGACTTGGTGTGCTTGTTCTGTAGTTACACGGTCATGTATTTGCACAGGTTAATGGTCATTTTTTTATGACTGAAGTGCAATAAGTGTGAGGGAATAATAAATCCATCAGTAACTAAAGACCCACAGTGTTATGTATTTCCTGGAGGGAGTGATATGTATACCGTATTTTTCGGACCATAAAGTGGATTATAAGACGCAATATCAACGATCGGCTGCTAAAGGGTATATTTTCATACATAAAGCGCACCGGGTTATAAGACGCATGAAATGAAACAAAACTCAAGTTCCGTCGGAAGCTCAGTTTGGTCTTTACCCGGCGCAGGGCGTCTTCTTGCTTCCTCCACTTCCGTACCATTGATTCGTTAATGTTGAATTCTCTCGCAGCTGCTCTATGACCATGTTGTACTGCGTGACTGATAGCGTTGTGTTTGAAATCCGCTTCGAAAATTAAATGAATGAATGCACGTACCCTAATGCTGAAAGCACATACCGTATTACTCTGTGATGCTGCGCACTACGGTGGCCGTAAGCTCGTAACCTACCAAGACCGTGCTAAAACATTTTGACAGATTTATGAGCGCCGTGTACCATCTACAATCAGTTCTAGGTCAGAAAGCACAACCAGAATTAATTCATACATTAGACGCACCGCATTTTAAGGCGCACTGTCGATTTTTGAGAAAGTTAAAGGATTTTAAGTGCGCCTTATGGTCCAAAAAATACGGTAACAGTTTAGGCTTCAGATGCTGTGTAGTTTGTAGCATTCCACTCATGTCTCTGACGAATAAGTATTTTGTATTTAAGTTTTTTTTTAAAAAATGTCCAGTCAATGACCATTTCGATGAATAACCTGTTTCGCCGAATGGAACACAGTCATTAAATGGTGCGTCTTGTATATGTAATGTTTTAAAAGACAAGAAAAATACTAAAAATGTCATAATAATGAAATATTGACCAAAAGGTCTTAGCACTGCCAAGTTGCCACTGATTAAGGCTCTTAACCTATAATTACTTAGATTGTACCTTATAAGATTGTATTAGTTGTAATTCTAGATAAGCGCACCTGCTAAATCACTAAAAGCAAATGTAATGCAAAAATGGAAGAGGAACTCTTTATGAAATTACCCAACATAAAACAATATTTTTCTGTTACTATAATAAAAGACCTGTTATTAGATTCATTCCTGTGAAGTAATATTTGGCTTATTCTGTTATTAAATTGGTGCTGCTATGTAAGGCCCAATTTTACATTTAAAATTATTCATTTTTTACTCAGATGTGTTCTTTCCATTTGAAACACACATCACTAACCTAAAAAGAGGTTTAACAGCCTGCCTTTAAACACATTATCTTAAATGACTGGTGCTCTGTCAGCATGCAAAGCCTCAGATTTAGTTACCTCCCCTATCATCTCATTGCTGGCAGAGGAGCAGATGCTTCAGAATGATGGATGCTGACAGTTCGGAGCAGTGTTATGGAAGTTCTCACAATGCTGCATGCCCTTTAATACTGTTAGCAGCAAGGCATGGTACTGCTCACTAACTATACACATGCAGCTTAGCAGGAATGCGGAGACACAAAGAAAGGAGTGAAGGATCTGAGCCCCTCCGTGTTAGTCCAGCATTTCAGCCAAGGCATATGGTGGAGATGTTAGCGCACAGAGCAGCTGCATGACGTGACTGAAGAGGAGTCATATTGCCATGGTGCTAGGCCTTGCTGTTACCTGCACGCCCGCCTCCTGCCCGACGGCATAGGTACACGGGCAGGGACAGGTAGACATCATAGTCAGCTTCACGCTTCCAGCAGGACCAGTACAGGGGAAAGGGGTCGCCTCCATGTAGGGTGGAGGCTGGCAGGGGTAAGAAACCATCCCAGGAATGAGACACCACAGATACACCGATCAGCCATAATATGCAAACCACTGACATGTGAAGTGAATAACATTGAAAAGTGTGACGGGCAATGCTCTGCTGGGAATGTGTGGGTCCGGGCATTGAAGGGAATGTTACTTTGATACTTACTGCTTAACCAAACATTGTTTCAGGCACATTGCACCTCTTTATAGCAACAGAAGCCATAAAGTAGTGGCAGTTGCCTGTCAGCAAGATAACGCAGCCAATTGCTCAGGAATCGTTTGAGGTGTTCAGTGTGTTTGGTCTCCACATTCCCCAGATCTCAGTCCAATCGGGCATCTGTGGGATGTGCTGGACAAAAGTCCAATCCATGGAGGACCCATTTCACAGCTTACAGGACTTAAAAGATCTGCTGCTAATGTCTTGATGTCAGATACCACAGGACACCTTCAGATTCCCCATGGAGTAGTGGTTGACCAATGTGGATTTTTTAATAACCGATGCCCATATTTACAGGGCACGATGACCGATGGCTGACATATATTGCCGATATCACCTTTTTCTGCAACTGATAAAACTAATAACAATAAATGACAGAAAACCACTGAAACCTAAAATGACATTTCAGCTATAAATGCCCTGTCTGTTTGCACGCCTTATTTTTTTAAATAAAATGTTTTATTGTTCTTAAAAACAACAAATTACTAGATAACAGCATCTTTTTTCTGGGAAAAGCATTTGAATGCTTAAATGCTTGCAAAGAAATAAACAAGCATAGAGTAGTACACATGGTAGCAGCCTCTTTTTGTTCTCATTCCCACTTCTAGTTAAACGCAGCAAGATACAATGCTGGAAGTTTTCATCTTCTCATAAATAGCCCCACCAAAATAAAGTTTGTCTGCATTTTCTCCACTATTGTTGAACATATCAGGCTTGGGAGCACAGATATTGGCCGATGGCGATTATTTAAAATTGGAAATAATCAGCCAGATTAATCACTTTATCACTACTGTGGAGTCAGTGCCTCAGACCTACACAATATTAGGCAGGTGGTTTTTGTTAGGCTGATTGTTGTATATGAAGAATTCATCCCACAAGAATCAAACACTACACATATATGGAGAAACAGCTTAGAGAAACCAAACACTGCACATGTACAGCTCACTAACCCTCCGATAAGGCGATATGGTAAAAATATTATATCACAATAATTTTCAGGATACACAATATTCATCACGATGTGTGACCACAGCCAAAATGCACAAGTAGCAGTATATTTTTAAAAACTACTATTCAGATATTGTCCCATAGTTAGTAAAGTTTATATTCAAAATGTTCACCACTTCATCCAATTAAACAGGGCCAATTACACTCTTTAAAATGGAACTTGCAGATGGCCGGCGTTCTTTAAGCATTGGCGATATCCTTGATATGCTCAGAAAAAAAATATTGCACTATCATAACAAAACTGATCATGATACCATAAAGTATCGTCATATTTCCCACCCCTACAAACACATAACTGATGGCTCAGACCCCAGGTGGCACAAGGGGAAATCATTATGATTGCTCTCATGAGATGTTTAGCAATTGACATACCTTTTTTAACTTTAAAATATTTATGACAGACACATCTAGATTGTTATATACAAAAGATGCTTGAGTTCACACACACACACACACACTGCATACATTTACGCATCCTAAACAGCAAGTATAACGCTATCAAACGTCCCTCTTCTTATATTGTTCAGATGACCTGAAGGTGGCAGTGTGGAGACGTATCAGCAACACTACAGTCATGGCCAGAAGTTTTGAGAATGACACAAATATTATATTTTCACATGATCTGCTGCCCTCTGGTTTTTATGTGTGTTTGTCAGATGTTTTTATCACATACAGAAATATAATTGCAATCATATTATGAGTAACAAAAGCTTTCATTGACAGTTAGAATGAATTAATGCAGCAAGTCAATATTTGCAGTGTTGACCCTTCTTCTTCAGGACCTCTGCAATTCTCCCTGGCATGCTCTCAATCAACTTCTGGACCAAATCCTGACTGATACCAGTCCATTCTTGCACAATCAATGCTTGCATTTTGTCAGAATTTGTAGGTTTTTGTTTGTCCACCCGTCTCTTGATGATTGACCACAAGTTCTCAATGGGATTAAGATCTGGGGAGTTTCCAGGCCATGGACCCAAAATCTCTATGTTTTGTTCTCTGAGCCATTTAGTTTATCACCTTTGCTTTATGGCATGGTGCTCCATCATGCTGGAAAAGGCATTGTTGATCACCAAACTGCTCTTGGACGGTTGGGAGAAGTTGCTCTCGGAGGACATTCTGGTACCATTCTTTATTCATGGCTGTGTTTTTTAGGCAAGACTGTGAGAGAGCCGATTCCCTTGGCTGAGAAGCAACCCCACACATGAATGGTTTCAGGATGCTTTACAGTTGGCATGAGACAAGACTGGTGGTAGCGCTCACCTCGTCTTCTCCGAACAAGCTGTTTTCCAGTTGTCCCAAACAATCGGAACGGGGGTTCATCAGAGAAAATGACTTTACCCCAGTCCTCAGCAGTCCACTCCCTGTACCTTTTGCAGAATATCAGTCTGTCCCTGATGTTTTTTTCTGGAGAGAAGTGGCTCTTTGCTGCCCTCCTTGAGACCAGGCCTTGCTCCAAGAGTCTCCGCCTCACAGTGCGTGCAGATGCACTCACACCTGCCTGCTGCCATTCCTGAGCAAGCTCTGCGGTAGCCCGATCCCGCAGCTGAAACACTTTTAAGAGACGGTCCTGGCGCTTGCTGGTCTTTCTTGGGCGCCCTGGAGCCTTTTTGGCAACAATGGAACCTCTCTCCTTGAAGTTCTTGATGATGCGATAGATTGTTGACTGAGGTGCAATCTTTCTAGCTGCGATACTCTTCCCTGTTAGGCCATTTTTGTGCAGTTCAATGATGACTGCACGTGTGTCTTTAGAGATAACCATGGTTAACAGAAGAGAAACAATGATGCCAAGCACCAGCCTCCTTTTAAAATGTCCAGTGGTGTCACTCTTACTTCATCATGACAGACTGATCTCCAGCCCTGTCCTCATCAACACCCACACCTGTGTTAATGGAGCAATCACTGAAACGATGTTAGCTAATCCTTTTTAAGGCAGGGCTGCAATGAAGTTGAAATGTGTTTTGGGCGATAAAGTTCATTTTCTAGGCAAATATTGACTTTGCAATTAATTGCTGTTAAGCTGATCACTCTTTATAACATTATGGAGTATATGCATATTGCCATTATAAAAACTGAAGCAGTAGACTTTGTGGACATTGATGTTTGTGTCATTCTCAAAACTTTTGGCCATGACTGTAGTGCTTCTGCCATACAATAGTATAGAACACAGGTATCCTTGGTCATACATCCTATATCGGGGATCCCTTTCAAAATCACCCCACAAATTTTCACTTAAGCATAGGTTAGGAAACTTGGGTTTATGTCATATGAAAATGAAATGACTGAGTGGTAATTTAACTTGACATAAACCAATGAGCCATAACACTAGAACCACTTACAGGTGAAGTGAATTAGACAGTGTGGACACACTGGACAATGTTCTGCTGGAAAACATGGATATTGGTATTCATGTAGATGTTACTCTAATATATCTAAACATTGTCACAGATCAAGTATAGCTCTTCATGACAACAGTATTGTCTAAAGGCAGTGGTCTCTCAGCAGGATAGCGCATCCTGCTACACTGCAAATCTTATTCAGGAATGGTTTAAGAAACATGGCAAAGATTTTAAGGTCTTCTCTTGGGCGCCAAATTCCGAGCATCTGTGTTATGTGCCAGACAAACAAATCCGATCCATGGAGGCCCCACCTCATAACAAAAGTAGTTTAAGATAAAGGATCTACTACTAACGTCTTGGTGCCAGGTACCACAGAACACCTTTAGAGGTCTTGTGTAGTCCATGCCTCAGTTGGTCAGAGCCAGAAAGGCAGGACCTACACAATATTAGTCAGGTTGTTTAAGTAAGGCTGCTTAGTGCATGTTTTAGATCATTTGATATGCTGGACGATTCAGTCATGACCCAGTTGTAGCTACTTGGTGGAACAGGAAATTCATGGAGTCCATAAAGTCATGTATCCTAAAAAGTTCTCAAGACCTTAGGATAAAAAACAGGTCCACACCATAGATCCTCCACCATACTTAGCTACTTGGCTTCTGGTCAATTGACCCAACACGCATCTTTAAAGCATGGGGTGGTATCCAAAGCACCTTGAGAGAACCCATACCCACATGGGGAGAACACGCAAACTCCACAATGGCAGCAGCATCGCCAGGCCTCGAACTTGGAGCTGTTAACCACTGCGCCAACATGCCACCATTCTTTCTTACAGACCTTCTAAGTAATTCGTTGGCATCGAAGTGGGATCTGATTGTATATTTGTAGGTTTGCTTACCAAAATACTTGTACTGTCCCCAAATCTTGAATAATTTTAGATAAATTTACCTCCCTTACCATCTTACTGTGTGTTATACACTGTTGTCTTCATTAAACCTTCATGGTTTTTTGAATATTAATTATTATCCTGCCGTGGACATCTTTTGGCGGGTAGCCACTTTTATCTCCATTGCCTGATTTTCTTGTCTCCTTTCAACTGTGTATTTTGTAATATTTCCGATGTTGATGAATGACTAAGTGAATCTGCTCACGGAAGTGCGTTACCAATGCCAACTCAGGTTCTTAATATACAGTACAGTGCAGAAGTCTTAGGTCACCATTAGACTTGTTGTTTTAGCAATGATTTACATCATGACCACACATGTCGATGACCGGACCCAAAAATTTCATAATACCCTTTTCCAATGATCTTCATTCCAATCTTTGTAAGCTTTAGCATATCTTAGCCTTTTCACCGTGTTCCCCTTCTGAACAGGTGGCTCCTTGGCTGCTGCCCTTCCAAAAAGACCATTGCTGGTAAAGCTTTTTCAGACTGTTTTTATACTGCATACAATTTTCCTGTATTTTCTGGTTGTATTCTAATAAACACACGAAGAAATAATGATATACGGTCTTTACACCATTCCTAAATGGTATATCTTATTTAATGGTGGCCTAAGACTTTTGCACATTACTGTATACAGGAACTATGGCGAACAAAACAACTCTATCTATAGGTTATATTTATTTAATAGTGTATTAAATGTATTTCATTGCACTAAAAAGCTAAATAGTGGTGCCTTCCAGCCAGGTCAGGCATCATATCCATGGCTGGCTGTGTCTGAAAAAGGAAAGAGGATCATCCCTGAGCTCTTTATTATGTGTGCGCTCTATGATCTCTGAGCATAGCCATTAGAGGACCTGCACAGCTGACCTGGAAAAGCGAAGTTAAAACGGAAAAGCTAATTACCCTTAAAGACATTTTGTACTATTTTTACCCATCTTTACCACTGCTATCAACAACCAGCACCCCTACAACAAAAGAAACCAGCTGTACAAAAAGCACAAACAAACAACTGCAACAGAAAGCTTCCTGTCAAGCCTGATTAAACATCAGCCTGCACAAGAAGAGACAGATGCCAGGAAGGGAAAGCACATGAGACTCATTAAAACTTCTCTACTACACTTGAAAACACAAATAAAAACACGAATACGGCATAGATTTTTTTGATTCTCCATGTCTCTATGCAACAGGAAGCTGAAGACATCTGCTCACATTAAAAAAGTGCAAAACTGGACTACTCACCTAGCAGAGCAGTGTTGGGGGTGCGGTTGATTGGTTTGGGTGGCGGGAGAGGTGGATGCTTGGCAGGCTGTGCTGGCACGATGCCTGAAGCGGAGGACTGGGCCGAGGACGGGGTAAGGGCCACACTGACCCCAGCAGCTGTGGCTGTCCGCAGGGGCTTCGCGGCTCCACTGGAGTTGGAGGACGGTGGCGAGCTGGAGGAGGGTGAGAAGGAGATGGCAGGGCTGTGGACGGGTGTCTGTGATGAAGTCTCAGAGCCAGGCTCTTGGGTGGAGCTCATCAGCCATTTTGGGGTCAAAATTGGCTGCTTGACAGGCATTGGCTCTCGCAAGGTATCCCTTAGGGCCTCAAAGTCCGGAACATAGTGAGTACTGTCTGATTCTGTGAAAAAACAGCAAGTGTAGTGGTAATGAATGGGAAATGTCCAGTCACATACAGCTAGTGTGATCCTGCTTAAAAAGCTTCAGGCATATTTATTTTTCTAACCCTTTTTACCTTGTCAGTATCATGGATGCATCTGGATGGGACACCATTTCATTGCAGGGCCAGGTAGGGGTCTCTGATAACTGATATTTTCTTCAGCATTTTCTTATCACTGACTAAAAAAAAGGAAGTGGACTCTAGATTTGTCCATCCCAGAGGTCCACAACAATTAGTTGTTGCTATGCAACACTAAGAATTCCCTAACATGCCTTAAAACAGTTTACAGTGGGGCAAGAAAGTATTTAGTCAGCCACTGATTGTGCAAGTTCTCCTACTTAGAAAGATGAGAGGTCTGTAATTTTCATCATAGGTACACTTCAACTATGAGAGAAAAAATGAGAAAAAAAAAAAAATCAGGACATGTATTGGCTTAAGCAGGGGGACACGGATCTGAGTCCCTCTCGGCGTAGTGTGTTACTGATGGTAGCCTTTGTTACTTTGGTCCCAGCTCTCTGTAGGTCATTCATCAGGTCCCTCCTTGTAGTTCTGGGATTTTTGCTCACCGTTCTCATGATCATTTTGACCCCACGGGATGAGATCTTGCGTGGGGCTCCAGATCGAGAGCGATTAACAATGGTCTTGTATGTCTTCCATTTTCTTACAATTGCTCCCACAGTTGATTTATTCACACCAACCTGCTTGCCTAATGTAGATTCACTCTTTCCAGCCTGGTGCAGCTCCACAAATTTTCGTCCTGGTGTCCTTCGACGGCTCTTTGGTCTTGAATTTGGAGTCTGACTGTTTGAGGCTGTGGACAGGTGTCTTTTATACAGATAATGAGGTCAAATAGGTGCCATTAATACAGGTAATGAGTGGAGGACAGAAGAGCTTCTTAAAGAAGAAGTTACAGGTCTGTGAGAGCCAGAAATCTTGCTTGTTTGTGGGTGACCAAATACTTATTTTCCACCATGATTTACGATTAAATTCTTTAAAAATCCTACAATGTGATTTCCTGGATTTTTTTTCTCATTTTGTCTCTCATAGTTGAAGTGTAGCTATGATGAAAATTACAGACCCATCTCATCTTTCTAAGTAGGAGAACTTGCACAATCAGTGGCTGACTAAATACTTTTTTGCCCCACTGTATATATCTAGCCTTGTTTACCTTGTCAGTATCATGGATGTGTCTGGATGGGACACCATTCCATTGCAGAACCCGGTAGGGGTCACTGTTGCAGCATTTTCCTATCACTTATCAATGGTATTTTCTTCAGAATTTTCTTATCACTGACTAAAAAAGGAAGTGGATTCTAGATCTGTCCATCCAACCCCCTCCAAATCCCAGTTGGAGCCAGTTCCAACTCCCTCCCTTCTCACATCTACCGCAGCTACCGGTCTTGGAGGCTGACGCATCTCACTGCAATATTGCACTGTCCATTAATTGAAGCCCCTTACACAGAACAAATAGACATTCCTTGAAGCTCCTGCATCTCTGGGTGACTATGGCTTGATTGTGTACTCACTAAAAGTATAGTACAAATATTAATACTCAGTGGATAAAATGACTGTTAATGCATCATTTTGAGCCATGCATAGGCTTGTTGCTAAGTTACATTGTGATTTTCATGTGATATGGCTGTTTTTCATAAGCAGCTCACTGACTGCAGTGGGAGATAAACAGTTGCCATAATTACCCCCCTCTGTTGCTCTGTCACCCCCTCTATTCTTCAAAGCTGACGTTTTAAATGCAGGGTGATTTATAGCCGTATTATCACACCAAGACACTTGCAGCAGAGGGGTGGGCATCCAGAGAGTAGATGAAGCAAAACAATTGCCATTTAGGCAATACTTGCATTCTAGACAAACTGTTGAAATCGAGCGCAAAATTTGAACCACATCACGTTAAACTCATTTTATATGTTTATTATAAAAACAGCAATATGTTAAAATGGTTAAACACACAGACAGTGTAATGATGATAGTGGGTGCCACACATTCCAGACCACTTTCTCTAAACTAGTCACGGAACATTTCCAATCTGAAAAAGCATATTTGCTGTCATTTTGCATCTCTGGGCAACTATATTATTTACTACGTTCACACTGCAGGTAAAAGTGACCGAAATAATTTTAATATAATTTTTCTATGGAGCCATGGTAGCTGATTCTGTGGAAAGAACCACTGCTTGCAACACTTCCTAACAGCTAGGTCAGAACAGCCTAGGTGGTGGGCAAAACAACCATCCTGCTTCTCTCACTCCAATGATGTGCCTCCTCTCAAAGTCTCTCAACTGGGCAAACTGTCTTTGAGTGCATCATAGAGGCTTTTCTAGCACTCAACAATCTCTCACCTAGAGGTACACTATACAAAAGTATCCTCCAAGGGCCTGCATGCCTAGATTTGCAGCAATCCGACATTTCCGACACTTCAGCTCCCACAGTTTTGTCTACCATCCAGACACAGGTGATACCTTTATTACACTCCCCTGTCTCTGCCCAGGTTTGAGTATTGTCTTTACCTGGTATCCAGGTTCTGTTTGGGATCCAACAACGGTCGGGTTTGAGTATGGAGGCCTCGTGGTAAGTGGCTTGCCTTTGTTATAGAGAGAGAGACACTGCAAAAAAAGCTGATGTGATGATCTGGGGAGCCGTTATATACAACAGTCGGTCACCCCTAGTAGTGATACGAGGAACACTAACAGTTCAGCGATATGTGCAGGACATCCTGCGGCCAAGTGCTGCCTCTCAGGGCATTGCTTCCAACTGGCATTTTTCAGCAGGATAATGCTCGCCCAAGCACAGCAAGGATTTCCCAGGTATGTCTCTGCCAGACTGCAACACTTCCTTAGCCTGGCCGGTCGGCAGATTTATTATTTCAAGAAACGATTCTAAATTTAATAATGTTCTTAAGTAGACGGTTACAAAGTACTTAGAGTTACGAACGCTTTGGGAAACCCACGCCATATTGGATATCAGGCCCAGATCAAAATGGACAAGATGGATGTTTTTCTGACGTTTCCACTGCCATGAAAGAAGCAAATCTGTGTCACACAATGATTGAGAAAAAAAATAGGGTTACATTTACCTGCAATGTGAATTTGGGCACACTGATAGATCTGCACCAGATGCTAGCCTTAACTAAAATAATTCACCTCATTAGGCCTTCCAAGTGCAAATTCATCAGCAGAAGTAGCTCAGTGTAAGAAGGTTTGGACCGAATGGACAGCAACATATTTAAGAGGCAGAGAATGAGAATAAAGCTGAGCTGTCCCTCTGCATGTTCTTAAATAAGAATCGTAGCTAGAGCAGGACTCGAGAGAGCACTGCCACTCTCCTCTTCAGTGCAGCTTGAAAAGCGAGAAAGCATAACGAAGTAGTCGTCAAACAGCTAGAGAGAGATTAAGAAACCTGCCTCACCTCTCCCTCCTCTGGCCTCTTCAGCGGATGCGTGGCGAGGCAGAGTAGGTCTCCACTCTGTATCGGGGCGAATTTTGCGGCCTTCCTCAGATGGTGCTTTGCTCAGTCCGGGCCGTTTCTCTGCATCTGGGTGGGCTCTGCCGCCGTGCCTCATCTCCTCAATGTGCCAGCCCATACTGGGCTTCCAATCATCCATAACAGGCCGCAGACCCCTCCTGCCATCTTCCTGACTGGATATTACCCGTCGGTCTGCGTCAGGTGGATCTCGACCCCTGCGCTCCTGGGTCATCCTGTAATCTGACTCAGGTGGTGGTTCGAGTCCCCGACTTAAACCCCCGCCGCTGCCGCCTACAGGCAGAGTATGGCCATTCTTTATGTATGAAGGCTTGGAGGCATGTTCCTCATCTGCCTCTGTGCCTGTAAATATCAAAAAGAAACATTAGATAATAAATTCTATGAATAAAATACTTCATATAAGCACACATCTCTGAGGGCTGCCACTTGTTTTCGTTTTTAGATTTATATCTACAGTGCTCCTTTAGAAACAACATAAAGCTTTTGAAGCTACAAGTGAGCCACAGGCTCCATGCAAAAGAGTGCTTCAAACAGCTTGTAGATAAAGGGGCATCCACACCAATGAGTGCATGACTTTCAAAGCTTTTTGCTGCAGGGCACAATTTGCTCCACTTTTCTTCAACTTAAGAAAAAACTTCCCAATTATGAAGCTAGTCAAGAAGCCCATGAAACTGATCTTCCTTGTTTCATCTTTCACATGAACTGCTGGCTTCCACACTCCTTCCAGACCAGTGACATAACAATGAAGCTGAAAATGTTATGACCTTACTAGAGCGTTTGAGTTACTGTGCTGTGTGTACAGTACAGGTAGAACATGATGTTATATGTGTTTCAAGCCCTTTAAACAGGATGTAGCTACAGTACTGTGCAAAAGTCTTAGGCCACCATTAGATTTGTAATTTAGCAATGGTATAATGACCACATATAACATACTGTCAATGATTTGACCCAAAAACTTTGAGCTTTGTCACTCAATAATACTCTTTTCCACTGATTTTCATTCCAATCTTTGTGAGCTTTAGTATAGCTTAGCCTTTTCACCTTGTCCCCTTCAGAAAATTGGCCTCTATCCTTCCAAAAAGATAATTCCTGATCACGCTTCTTAAGACTTTACAAGGGTCAACTTGGCATCCTGACGAAGCTGCGAGATGCTGCTATTGCTCAAGTCTAAGGAGAGGTCACACTAAATACTTGCCACTGTAGGCTATTGAAGCTGTTTGATGCGGTTTTTTAATACTGCATACAAATTTTCCTATATTTTCTTGAAAAAAACAAAGCACCCAGATCGAAATGTCGGATTGCTGCAAAACTCAGCATAGTTACATCACAGGCAGATATGTAAATGGTTACAGGTGTGGTCTGATTAGACACTGGGTCTTGCCACAAGAGGGTGTAAAAAAAAGTGCTTCCTCTGCTGTCTACAAAATGGCTCTCAGAGGCGAGAGATCTGCTGGACATGCTTCTACGACGCAGTTGACAGACTTTCAAAGAGGGCACATCAATGAACAGAGAAGCAGGATTTATTGTTAAGCAATGTTAAGCAACACTTCCTTGGCCTGCCCAGTCACCAAATTTATTGCCAATCGAGCATTTATAGGACCAGCTGGGACACCAGCTTCAGCAAACTATGACTGTGGAGTGTCTAGAAGCCCCAGCTGTAGGCAAATGTGTCATAGATGATCTCTCAGCAAGAGGTACACTACCCAAAAGTAGACTCTGAGCCTTTTTAATAGGGCAGTGGAGGAAGCACTTTTACGCCCGCTTGTGGAAAGACCCAGTGTCTAATCAGACCATACCTGTAATCACTTCTATACATGCCTGTGACAAAACTGCATGCTGGATTTTTTTGTAAACCCATATTTCTATCCAGGTGCTTTATTTTTTTGTCAATGAGTGTATACAGTGGGGCAAAAAAAGTGAGATGAGAGAGGTCTGTAATGTTCATTATAGGTACACTTCAACTATGAGAGACAAAATGAGAAGAAAAAAAAATAAGTCCAGGACATCACATTGTAGGATTTTTAAAGAATTTAATCGTAAATTATGGTGGAAAATAAGTATTTGGTCAATAACAAAAGTTCAGCCCAATACTTATGTAATGTAACCTTTGTTGGCAATGACAGAGGTCAAACATTTCCTGTAAGTCTTCACCAGGTTTGCACACACTGTAGCTGGTACTTTGGCCCATTCCTCCATGCAGATCTCCTCTAGAGCAGTGATGTTTGGGGGCTGTCACTGGGCAACATGGAGTTTCAACTCCCTCCACAAATTTTCTATGGGGTTGAGGTCTGGAGACTGGCTAGGCCACTCCAGGACCTTGAAGTGCTTTTTACGGAGCCACTCCTTCGTTGCCGAAGCGGTGTGTTTTGTGTTTGGGATCATTGTCATGCTGGAAGGGACCCAGCCACGTTCCATCTTCAATGCCTCTTACTGATGGAAAGAGGTTTTGGCTTAAAATCTCACAATACATGGCCCCCGTTCATTCTTCCCTTAACACGAATCAGTTGTCCTGTCCCCTTTGCAGAAAAAACAGCCCCAAAAAGAATGATGTTTCCTCCCCCATGCTTCACCACAGTAGTAGGTATGGTGTCCTTGGGCTGCAACTCGACATTCTTCTTCTTCCAAACACGCCGAGTTGAGTTTTTACCAAAAAGTTCTATTTTTGGTTTTCATCTGACCACATGATATTCTCCCAATCCTCTTCTGGATCATCCATATGCTCTCTGGCAAACTTCAGACGGGCCCGGACACGCCTGGCACTGCAGGATCCGAGTCCCTCTCGGTGTAGTGTGTTGCTGATGGTAGCCTTTGTTACTTTGGTCCCAGCTCTCTGCAGGTCATTCATCAGGTCCCTCCGTGTAGTTCTGAGATTTTCGCTCACTGTTCTCATGATCATTTGGACCCCACGAGATGAGATCTTACGTTGGGCCCCAGATCAACAAGGGAGATTATCAATGGTCTTGTATGTCTTCCATTTTCTTACAATTGCTCCCACAGTTGATTTTATTCACACCAACCTGCTTGCCTATTGTAGATTCACTCTTTCCAGCCTGGTGCAGGTCTACAATTTTCGTCCTGGTGTCCTTCGACGGCTCATTGGTCTTGAATTTGGAGTCTGGACTGTTTGAGGCTGTGGACAGGTGTCTTTTATACAGATAATGAGGTCAAACAGGTGCCATTAATACAGGTAACGAGTGGAGGACAGAAGAAGCTTCTTAAAGAAGAATTACAGGTCTGTGAGAGCCAGAAATCTTGCTTGGTTTTGTGGATGACCAAAATACTTATTTTCCACCATGATTTGCAATTAAATTCTTTAAAAAATCCTACAATTGATTTCCTGGATTTTTTTTCTCATTTTGTTTCTCATAGTGGAAGTGTACCTATGATGAAAATTACAGACCTCTCTCATCTTTCGAAGTAGGAGAACTTGCACAATCAGTGGCTGACTAAATACTTTTTTGCCCCACTGTATCTCCAATCTGAGAGTAAGTCAATTAGAAAGACATTTTTTCAGCCAGCTTTGTACCTATATTTAAGGCATATCGCAATGTGTAGCAATAATAGCAAATATAGTATATACTAATACACAAGGTGCAGGTAGACCCCGATTTACGATAGGGATACGTTTCGACAAATCCATAGTAAGTGAAATTTTAAAATAGTAAATTGAAAACTTTAGTATACATTATATACATCATAGTGCAGCCTATATTAAACACGTTTATATTATACATGACGACGATCACTTCTCTTTCTCACTACTTTTCCCAGTGCTCATCACTCCCACCAAATGACTCCCTACGTCACACAGTGCCAAATGCTGGAGAGTATTCTAGTGTGCATGTACCTTACACATGTTCAAAACACTTACATTAAACTACAGTTGGGCAAAGTCATTAACATAAAACTTAAATTATAATAAAGTATTTAATATCGCATGTAATTCATTGAATAATGTATTGAAAGTGAAAGACAAAAAATGATTCTTGGGCGACCACTTTTCCTCAATACATTTCGCAGCACTTATCACGCCCACCACCTGACTCCCTAGGTTACACAATGACAGGAGACTAGTGCAGGAGACGCGTATACTATGCATCGCTTGCCCGAGATGATTCAAAATTCAGAGACAGTCTCTGCTGAAAGTGCATTTATGTTTAGTATCGAATTCCCATCATAAATTCGAAATATAAGTCAGGCCATTGTAAAAACGGGAGTTCCTGTATAGCCCTAGTAGACAGACAGAGACAGAGAGAGAGAACACAAACAGGCTACCATTGTCATGAAGCTCCTTAAGCACCCCCTGCTCTATCAGCTCCTGCCTTGTTCTTCTCATCGAGATCTTTCTTTCCAAAACTGTTGGAAAAATGCAGCAAATAAAAGCCCAATTACACACAGTGAAGTCAAGGGCAGAGACGAAGGTTAGTAATGCCGAACAGACAAGGTTAAGTGAAATGAGGAATGAAATACATAGACTGAATGTGTTTACATGTACACTACTAATCTCAGTGGATATCAAATGGTCATGTAATACAGGTTCATAATGTTCATTCACATAAATGTCTGTGATCTAATAAGGTTATTATTCTTATTCTTAATGTATTCACAACAGTGTAAGCTTGGCAGAGGATTTGAGCCCTGGACCTTCTGGTCCATAGTCCAGTACCCTAACCGCCAGACTACCACAGTCCATACATTAACTGTTGTAGTACAGCAGACATGATGACAGATGTTACATTGCAGCCTCTGGTGCAGAATGCTTTATTAAACACGAAGTTTTATTAAGCGTGAACAGACTAAATGCTGAGCTATGTTTGGCTCGCTCTGCTCTCCTTAGGAGCACTGTGACCGCACGTGGGTCATATGACAGTTGCGGATTAGTCTCCGTTTAAGAATAAGTCTCTATTTGAAGCGGAAAACTGACACAGCAGAGAGGAGAATCAAATGGTGTAAGAAGAACTGCATCTCTGCAATGCAGCACAACAGGGAACAAGAAGAGACAAAAAGGATGCGTCTTTGCAATGCAGCCACCAGCTTCAAGCGTGCTAGTTTCTCACTGCCTCATGCATATTTCACATTTCTTGGGGCTGCTCATGTCCCTGCTCTCTTCTAAAATCTCTGTTCGCATCACAAATATATGTTGCTCTGTGACATAAAAGATGCATAAAAAAATCTCATTCCATAAATGTGTTTGTGTCAGAGACAGAGAGAGAGTGTGCAGGGTAAGGAGGGGTTGAGTGAAGCAACGTGCTGCACAAACTCTCTAAAGTAATATGACTTTACCCATCTTAAATAGTAAAAAAGAAAAGAAATTTTAAAAAGTCAGTGTGTGCCAGTCAATGCTGATACTAAATAAATCAATGCATGGGAAACATCGCAGTATCTTGATCATGTAACTTGGTTAAGCTTTGCTTCTGCTAGTAATGAATACTGAATGAAGTATGGCAGTCCATTAGTAGCAAAAATGCATCGATTGCTTTGTATTAAAACAATAGGTCACAAGAGTCTGTGTGTTTTATCACAGGTAAGACTGCTATTGGGCACAACTTGGAGCCGAGTGTCCAAAACTGCTTTACCTACAGAATAATAAAATCACTAACATGAACTCAGGTGACTTATTGCTTCTATAAAGCAGTGAAAGACAGTGACAAAATTAAATACACCTGTAATTAATAACTAAATGTATTATAAATAGCGTTTGTATAATATAATTCTTCCACAATTTACATTTACATTTACAGCATTTAGCAGATGCCCTTGTCCAGAGCGACTTACAATTGATACAGTCTTACAATCCAAGCAATTGTGGGTTAAGGGCCTTGCTCAAGGACCCAACAGTGGCAGCTTGGCAGAGATGGGATTTGAACCCTGGACCTTCTGGTCCATAGTCCAGTACCTTACCCGCTAGGCTACCACAGTACCACAATGCATTGCAACCCCTACCTGTTCATTCCTGGATTAAAGTGAACGAGTGTGTGGCACTTGGTGTTGTTTCGGGGTTTGGAGGGTGTCCCCTCAACATTCCAGTACTGTGCAAAAGTCTCAGGTCACCATTAGATTTGTTGTTTAAGCAATGGTATAATGACCCTACATAACATACTGTCGATGAACTGACCCACAAACTTCAAACTTGGATTTGTCACTAATACCACTCTTTTCCACTGATCTTGATTCCAAACGTTGTGAGTTTTAGCACATCTTAACCTTTTTTACCCTGTTCACCTTCTTAAAAAGTGGTTTCTTGGCTGCTACCCTTCCAAATTCCTGATCAAGCTTCTTCGGACTGTAGAAGGGTCAATCTAATCTAATGGTGGTCTAAGACTTTTGCACAGTACTGTAAATATTAATAAAACTGATCTCAAACCTTCATATTTGTTATGTGGTGCAACTGAATTGCCTAGAGTACCAGTTTTATGGGATTGAAAACCTAGTGCATTAACACAGCATTTAGTTGTTGGCCGCCTCACACAGAATTTTGCAACGTTTTTGCACGTGGCCCTGCTAATCAGATACAAGCAGAACTATCCACTACATAAAGTCCATTAAGCTTTCTTCCATGTTTCACCCCCACTTTTCACGGTTAGGGTCATGGATGAACTGGAGAATATAGTGCAGGTGCAAGTGGGTCTTGGGACGCCAGCCCATCACAGGGCCAGCAGAGGTCGCTGTGGCAGCATCGTGAATAGTCCTCTGACCAGACTATCCTTCCTCAGAGAGCCAATCATATCTGCATGAGAATACCGATTTGGCTGAAAGGCACCACTGAGACTCAAATCCGGGTTCACGTGGCAGACGACTAGCCACCAAAGTTCCTTCATTGTTTCTGATTTTTATATATGTATTACTCTTTAAAACGCAAAAACAGGATAATATTATGGGTTTCACAGGGCTTGTTCATCTATCTGATTATTTGTACATGCAAACACACTCAGCGATCAAAACGCACAAACTTGCAAAGGAAATGAACACAATAGCATGAATAACATGACCCAAAGGGCTCATAAAGGCAACAGAAATAAACACCTTCTGAAGTTTCCTTAAACTTCTCGCTGCTTTTCTTCTTCCTCCATTTCCAGGGTTTGAAGATCTTGCCCAGGGTCGAGAACTTGCCCTTGCGCTTAGGGGGAGGGGTGCCATCGCCCACGTTACCCCCCTCACTACCTGTGCTGTTGTGCTGGTGGTTGCCTTCATCATCTGGGAAGAAAGTGAAGATAGAGAGATGGGCTGAGTGAAGGTAACCAAACAGGTAAAAATAGTTTCATTACATTTACAGCATTTAGCAGACACCCTTATCCAGAGCGACTTACAATTGATATAATCTTACAATCCAAGCAATTGTGGGTTAAGGGTCTTGCTCAAGGACCCAAAAGTGGCAGCTTGGCAGAGGTGGGGTCCATAGTCCTGTACCTTATCTGCTAGGCTACCACAGTCCAAGAGAGAACAAGCCTTTCATTTGTCTGCCCTAAATACTGCAATGTTTAAACTCTGTAATCGGCTTTTTAAGTACATTTACATGTATGTAAATTTAGCAGACACCCTTATCCAGGGTGTCCACTTACAATGTATTTATTCAATCAAAGCAATTGTAGGTTAAGGACCTACAATTGGCAGCTTGGCAGAGGTGGGATTTGAACCCTGGACCTTCTGGTCTATAGTCCGGTACCTTAACCACTAGGCTACCACAGCCCATCACTAATGGTGTGTTTGTGGACCAGATTCCTTAAGAGTTACAACGTACCGATATAACTGAATTATGGACCAGACTCCATTGAGATGCCAGTCTCAGAAATAAATTGCCAAGCAAATAAATGGTCCTTGACCAAGCACCCATTAGTGACACATGCTTAACACAAACTTGTCTTGCTATCCTCGTGAGGACCTAACCCTTATGTCAATACCATTAAGCAAATCTTTTGCCTCTTTCCTCAAAAGAGAGTTGCCATTTTCGTATTTAAAAAAGGGATAAATTAAAGAAGTGAGGACTGAAAAACCAGTCCTCAAGTCAAAGTTGCCAGTTTTTCCCTATCACTTTGAGGACATTTGGTCCTCACATTTATCATCACACTGACAATTCTCCCTGATTTGTTAAAACTCTTATTTCACTGTAGAGCTGTATGCAGCGTGTTGATTTGCTCAGCCTTCCTTACTTGCTCCTCGCTCTCTCACAAACACATATACGGAATCTTATGTGGCAGTGCAATTGTTGTATTTATCACACAAGCAGATATTTCAGAAGAGAGCAACCCCCACTTAATTACCTTGAGTGGTACCAACTGCGGCTCATCTCAGTGCTTAGGGAATTTACCCAGGACTGATTCTGAGCTTGTTTCAAGAGCATGTTATCATCGGAGTTTTGTGTTTCACACTTACTGTTCCAACTGAACTGTGAGTCACATCTGCTACTCAGGAACTCTTTAAAATTACACGATAACAGAACTATTTCTTTATGGAACATATTGTTTTACATTTTCCTTCACACTGGTCAAAAGGTTGCACAAAGCTTTAAAGTCAAGTGTTCAGTCCCAGTGTTGAAACCCTTGTTTTGCCTAAAGGGTCAAAAATGACCCCCCCTTATGAGAAAATCCCCTTATGATCTTTTTTGCAGCTTGGAATTTGAGGACTTTTGACCACAACATCAGAAAAATTAAACCTTGCCTTTTTACATATTTACATGACAGCTGTGCATCACCAGGGTACAAACATTGGTTTAGGCTCATTTTTTTGGACCAGAAGTAATAAAATCACTTACACACCACAAAACCCACTTCCAATCCATGGCTTCAAATACGGCTCAAGTTCACAGACAAAATAAAAATAACTGCATACAAAACAAACACAATTTCAGACATAATTAACATTTCTTGAAAGCACTGTTTACTAATGAAGAATGCAGTCAAAGGCTACAAAGTACAAAGGGGCTGGCGGTGAGAGTAACCCCAGTTCTATCTCTGTTGAGCCGGCATTGACTCAAAAAATGAGAGAAGACTAGTATTCTTACTAGTACTATACCGAACCTCATAGTACAGTATATAACAAATATGTCAATATGTTGCCAAAAATGTTCTACTGTTACTGTTTCCCTTCAATAAAATGCTTTTCTTAATAACAATAGTAATAGTAATAATAATAATCATCAGAAATTAATTATGGCAGGAGTGATGAAAGTGAGTGTTGTCCACTGATTAAAATGCAGTCGTTCAGCACTGTTAAAGATTCACAAAGTTTGGAATGAATGACAGGTTGTTACTTCATGAAAAACGCATTTTGGGTTTAAAATTCAATTAAGCTGCTATATTTTAGGGGTTAGTACAGGTAGGATGGACTACTGCGCAAGTACAGAGTGCTAGGACCATAAACCAAGCTAGTATTCTACCTAACGGGGCAAGTTCAAAATTAGTGAAGAGACGAGACACCACCAGCCTCACAGTCCATGTCATTAAGAGTTAATTGCTATAGTCCAATCTGCAATGACCGAAAATCGTTTGCCGTTAAAGCAACAACTAAACAACTAAATTATTTTACCACCTGCAAACTAACCACCACAAAGAGTACAAATTATGATAAAATTTGCGAGTCAGCTGTAAACAACAGGCTTACAAGAGCCAAGACAGCAGCACAAAAACACATTCAGCAAGTGCCTTACAAGAAGAAAAGCAACAGATGGAAAGACCGTCACCAACAGCAATGCAAAAGATGGTTGAGAGAGTTGGTTTCAAACAACTTTTGAATACTTTAGACCCAAGATATACACTGCCAAAGAAATGTCTAATTATTTTCGATAAAATCCCAGAAGAGAGATATCTTCTGTCACTATCGCACATCCTTACTTTATTCTACGCTTTTACAGATGGCAAATGTGTGCTGATTTCACCACTGTTTGACAACAGTTACCAGGACCTGACTGGGTTTGAGAACAAAACTATGTAGGACTAGAACCAAAGTGCAGGTAACGAAATGCACTTAAACCTTGACTAAATATTAAAAATGTGTGAAAATGATCACTGCTCGAGAAGTAGATCAAAATAAAATTGTATAGTGAATTGTATCCAAGTCACCCTCTCGTCTTCTCACTTAGCCTCTTACTCGCTCATCATCTTGCTAGATCTCCCGTTCTCACGTTTCTTGCTCCTCCCCCTCGTCTCTCTCACTTTCTCAACCCCCCCTCTCCTCTCTCGCCTCTCAGACCATCTCTCTTCTCCATCTATCCCCCCATCCATACATAAGGTCCCATCTTTACAATATCTCAGGCAATGGTAGGGCAATAGGCTATGGCCTTAATGGTCCGGTGTTCAAATCACAGCTCCACTAAGTTGACACTGTTAGGCCATTTAATGAAACCCTTAACCCTCTCTGCTTTGCCAGCTCTGCGCTTTGACCCCTGACTTGGTTACCTAAGACATGCAAAAAGAAAACTGTCAAAGTATGTCACTGTGCTTGTGTAACACCAATAAATGTGTGTTATTATTGAGCTCATCTTCTGAGCTTAATCACTGCTAGGGTTCCCATTTTCCCACCATCACCATTTTGAAACAAAATATTTATCGTTTACATATGTAATAGTTTAATGTCCAGCCCTGCAAACCACAGGATGTCCTGGCGTCAGCGCTTCTGTTTTGAAAAGAGTTTCCCACAACTCGCCACGCACACTCCACCCAAAGCAATCAACCATTCAGTATCCTGATGCAGACCACCAGCCCTCTTAAAAGCGCAGCACGTGAACTTTAGTACAAAAATAAATATGACCGCCATGTAATTTTCATTAGCACTTGGACTGCAGAGGTCCATATCAACCTAAAATGCTGAATTAACCTTGGTGAGAGGTTTTGGTTCTCATTTTCAGGCATCTTGAGTATCAGAAGTAAATCTACATCAGAGCTAATGCAGTTGTACAGGGACCCAACAGACAGAATTGAACCCAACCATCTATTTCAGAAGGGTGCTTGAGGATCACCATAGCCAGGTTTTACAAGAATAAATACATCCACCTGTCCAAAACGCACTGCACAGCCAAAGCATTACCTCATCGCCCATATTATCCATGATGTGTATGCCTGCCAATGTTGGCACCTCCAGAGAAACCAAAACCACCCAAATGAAGCAACAAAACGAATCAAGTCAGTGTGAAAATATTTATCACACTTTTAACAATAGACATTGTCTAAGCCCAAATGAGCAGCCAGAGGCAACAATGGCAAAAGAAACACTGAGGGGAACCCACCCTCTTTTGAGTGAGAACGGATAACAGGATTAAGTCCATATCTAAACAAATACAAAGGAAGCCTGAGCAGTAGTGTGTATAAAGATCTTCACTGTAGCATTTTGTGAATGAGTCTAAAGGGAACAATATGCTCAGCATAGCTATTAACTGACCTTTAACATGAGTACTCTGTGGAAAATGGGAAAGACAGGATTTAGTCTGATCTACCAAGCAGTATATATACAGTGGTGCTTGAAAGTTTGTGAACCCTTTAGAATTTAATATTTCTGCATAAATATGACCTAAAACATCAACAGATTTTCACACAAGTCCTAAAAGTAGATAAAGAGAACCCAGTTAAACAAATGAGACAAAAATATTATTTATTGAGGAAAATGATCAAATATTATATATTAGTCAGTGGCAAAAGTATGTGAACCTCTAGGATTAGCTTTTAATTTGAAGGTGAAATTAGAGTCAGGTGTTTTCAATCAATGGGATGACAATCAGGTGCGAGTGGGCTATCAAAGTCTGCTCTTCACAACACGTTTGTGGAAGTGTATCATGGCACGAACAAAGGAGATTTCTGAGGACCTCAGAAAAAGACTTGTTGATCCTCATCAGGCTGGAAAAGATTACAAAACCATCTCTAGAGAGTTTGGACTCCATCAATCCAGTCAGACAGACTGTGTACAAATGGAGGAGGATTCAAGACCATTGTTACCCTCCCCAGGAGTGGTCGACCAACAAAGATCACTCCAAGAGCAAGACGTGTAATAGTTGGCGAGGTCACAAAGGACCCCAGGGTAACTTCTAAGCAACTGAAGGCCTCTCTCACATTGGCTAATGTTAACATTCGAGTCCACCATCAGAAGAACACTGAACAACAAATGGTGTGCATGTCAGGGTTGCAAGGAGAAAGCCACTGCTCTCCAAAAGGAACATTGTTGCTCTTCTGCAGTTTGCTAAAGATCATATGGACAAGCCAGAAGGCTATTAGAAGAATGTATTGTGGACAGATGAGACCAAAATAGAACTTTCTGGTTTAAAAGAAAAGCACTTTGTTTGGAGAAAGGAAAACACTGCATTCCAGAATAAGAACCATATCCCATCTGTAAAACATGGTGATGGTAGTTTCATGGTTTGGGCCTGTTTTGCTGCATCTGGGCCAGGACGGCTTGCCATCGTTGATGGAACAATTCATTTTGAATTATATCAGAGAATTCTAAAGGAAAATGTCAGGACATCTGTCCATGAAGTGAATCTCAAGAGAAGGTGGGTCATGCAGCAAGACAGTGACCCTAAGCACACAAGCCGTTCTACCAAAGAATGGTTAAAGAAGAATAAAGTTAATGTTTTGGAATGGCCAAGTCAAAGTCCTGACCTTAATCCAATCGAAATGTTGTGAAAGAACCTGAAGCGAGCAGTTAATGTGAGGAAACCCACCAACATCCCATAGTTGAAGCTGTTCTGTACGGAGGAATGGGCTAAAATTCCTCCAAGCCGGTGTGCAGGACTGATCAACAGTTACAGGAAACGTTTAGTTTTAGTTTAGGTCACAACAGATACTGAAGGTTCACATACTTTTGCCACTCAGAAATATGTAATATTGGATAATTTTCCTCAATAAATAAATGACCAAGTATAATATTTTTGTCTCATTTGTTTAACTGGGTTCTCTTTACCTACTTTTAGGACTTGTGTGAAAATCTGATGATGTTTAGGTCATATTTATGCAGAAATATAAAAAACATTTAAGGGTTCACAAACTTTGAAGCACCTCTGTAGGTCTTTTGGAAACAGGGCACACAGACAATGAACATCAGACTGTAAAGATATTTAACAGGAGTAGGTCAGTGTCCGGTGTTTGGGTGGACCTACGGTTTAATATGCTAGCACAAACCGCAGAGGCCTGGGTTTGAGTGCCAGAGGTGCCTTCAGGCCCGAGGCAGGTGTCGCACAGGCATGATTGGGCTGTGCTTCAGGGAAGGGAGGTCAAGACCTAGCCCATCCTTTGACTCTGCAACAGCATCCTTGATGCAACCCTGTGATAGACTGGAGCCCAGTTCTGGTACCATGTTCACCACTATGTGGATATATGTACGTGTGTGTGTAGGGTTGATTTATTTGTTTATTTAACAGCATCACTGAGTGCGTTTCCAAGCACAATGATCCGATAGCGGCAGAAAATCAGATTTTGTCAGTAATCTGATCAACAACTTTATACATGCCCTTGGGTAACAGGAAAGCAACAGGGTTACATGACTCGGGCGACAGTCAGATTTGTACTTACTTTGCATCCAGCCAATAACAACCCAACCAGAGTCTAGATACAAGCCCAAAAGAACAGCTCTTCGAATAAGTGTACCTGGCAACCCACTTGATTCCACTAGCCGCTTCCGGGCTACATTTGTGTGCATGCACAGGCTGACTGAAATTAGAGAAAAAGGTTTGCACGAGCTGAGAAATCTGATAACTGAGAAAAAATTCAGCTGTCTTTTTCAAACGTCTTAATCTGATTCCTAGGCCGTAATCCGACTAAATAAATCAGAGTATGCTGCTTACATGGCCATATGAATAATCATAACTGCAGTATAATCAGATAAGTGCATGTAAACACATTCATTGCCTATTCAAGACAGGAGCAGGTTACATCAATAATAGTCAGACTTGTCATGACAGCCATGCACTGGGGGAATTAAAAAACTTTTTTTTTTTTTTTTTTTTTTAAAGAGTGACCAATTAAACCAACACATGTTTTTGGAACGTAGGGAGGAAAGAGGAGTACCCCAAGTAAACCCACGTGGAATAAAGGAGGACATGCAAACTCCACACAGGCAGAGTCTGAGGTCGGAATCAAACCATGGATCACTGTAGCTGTGCAACAACCATTCTAACCACTTGCAGCATCATGCCACACAGATTGACCTGAAAAGGGCTGCCAATGCAAGAAATCCCAGACAGTGACGAGGTGAAAGTTTCGCAGGGAGCAGTGGGTAAAATTCCTAATCAAATATGGATTCAAATAATTTCTTCCAGTCTGAATTGTGAATGATTAATCTGGCAAATTAATCAAATCTAAATCACTACTACTTTCTCTCATTGCCATACATACATTTCTAATGTCTGGTACTAAACCTGATGTCCATTTCTTGCAATGAGGTCAGCAGCCATAAATTATTATTGGCTTGGTGCCAGAAATAGATTGTACATGCTCAATGACTTAAGCCCTGCTTCAGCACCGAGTTGAACCGGCAGTGTGTGTGGGAGCAAAACTACCTGGCGTCCAGCTACCACGCCAATGGGTGTGGAGGCAGCAGGCCATGGGGAGCCGAGAGAACTCGTTCTCTATCAGAGCCAGGATGAAACTGCAGGAGTGTGTGATAGTTCCCCAAACAGAGACAAGCCCTTATGGTAATATCAGCTATAATCCTCTTGAACTACAATCCCAAATGGACTCGATAGCTGTAGTTGTTTCTGTGCATTTGAAGCTCCATGTCCTCATTGGAAAGCAACAGTAGATCTCAGGTCTGAGACTGATCTGAGGCTGAGAGTCGCTTGAGATGCAGTTAAATCCAGAATAATGATCGGTCCAAAACATATTCCAAGTCCACGCAGGCAGCCATCCAAATATGGGACAAGCACAGAGCTGAGACAAAAGTAGCCACTGACCAGTGATCCAATCACGAGGCAGTGAAAACGCGACAGTACGGACTCCCGGTCTTGCCCTCTCAGGAAAGAAAACAAGCAAATGCTGCAGTATGCAGCTCAGCCAGCCAGCTGACTGACTCATAAAGCAGATCGTCTGGAGGTACTGAACATGAGGCTGAGGCTGTGCGTATAATGAACTTTAATGGATGCAGGATCGCTCACAGCTCTGGTCTGAGTGAGTAGGAGAAAGCCGATCATTCGGTACCCATTTTAGGCGATATGGCTTGCTGATAAAGACTTCCATTTGACAGAGGTGTGCACGGACTTCACATTCTGCACTAGGGCTGTGTGCTAATGACCGAGCGAGCCCGAGAGGGCTCAGGAAGAGAGAGAGGGGGTGAGGCCTGGGAAACAGATGAAGGAAATGGCACTCCACCCTAATCTTGAGAGAGGTAGGTGGAGGGAGTATACAGATGACCACCACCCACTCAACACATCAGTATATAACGGAAAGCCATACAACAGGGACATGAGTAAAAAAAAAAAGCCCATCATTGGATGATATGTGGTCTGGGCTTCATTGGGACCAGGGGTGAGGCAGTGGTTAAGGCTCTGGACTACCATCAGAACACTGTTGACAGTTCAAAGTAGTGGTCAACTGATATGGGTTTAATGGCCAATGCCAATATTTAGACAGCATAGATATTTACACAACTGATGAAACTAATAACTTAAATGAACATTTATTAAAGCTATAAATGCACTGTCTGTTTGCACTTTGTCTTTTTTATAAAAATAAAAAAAAAGTTTTATTGCTCTTAACTACAACATTTATTACCAAATAACTGTATCATATTCTTTCAGGAGAAGAAAAAAAAAAGTCTAAATACTTGCATAAAATTAAACAACGTTAGAGTAGTGCACATGGTATCAGCACCTTTTTGTTTTTAATCCCAGCTCATAAATGATCCCACCCTCACCGAATCTCAGCATCGTTTTGTTTTAGTCATTCAGTAGTCCCAGTTTATGAGCTGTAAGTTCTAATGGAGGAAACAATGCTTCTCTGCATTTTCCCCACTATTTTTGATTGGCTGATATAAGTGCAGATATCGGCTGATGCTGATGATTTCAAAATGGAACCAATTATCCGACCGATTAACCAGTCTTTAACTAGTTCAGAACTGTTACTTTTGGGCCACTGAGCAGGGCCTCAGCTGCTCAGATGAACTAAGGTGTTCTGCATAGGTAGCTGACTAAGTTCTTCAGAAAGCCACCACAGACAGGTTGACATTTTACATTTACAGCATTTAGCAGACGCCCTTATCCAGAGCGACTTACAATTAATACAACCTTACAATCCAAGCACTTGTGGGTAAAGGGCCTTGCTCAAGGACCCAACAGTGGCAGCTTGGCAGAGGTAGGATTTGAGCCCTGGACCAGAAGGTCCAGAGTCCAGTACCTTAACCACTAGGCTACCACAGTCCAGTTGAAGTGTCTTGATTTGAGGAAGGGTCACAATAATCAGTATGATGAACATTTGCGATGAACATTTTTTAGTTGTTGTTATATTGTTGTTAGTATAAAGCATGTTTAGTGTATTTGCCCGAGTAGCTCAGTGCTGTGCTATCAGCTGGTCGTAATGGACAATTGGCAATCAGTGTCAGCCTCACAAACTTCTCGATCTCCCTCTAGTTCACATAGCAAAATACAGTTTACTTATATAATGCTTTTTACGTCTCATAGCCACTTTTCAAATATCTAGGCCCACAGCCCCAATTGAGCAAGCCTAGGGCAATAGCAGGAAGGAAATACTCTCTAAATGTGATGAGGAAGAAACTTGGGAGGACCAGTGGCCTCTCCCGAGGAGGTGCGAAGGGAGTGCATGCTTTTTAATTGCTTTGTCCATCTGAAGCACCTGCCCAACCATGTAAAGGTTTTGAAAGTCAGTCCAAAGGGAAGCCTGGATGTGACTTAAGTGTCAGTTCTGGGAAAGCACTGGCATCCAGTTTCTCAAAACTTTTTCTTCAAGTTCACTATCTACAGAGATTACATTATAGCAATCAAGTTAAAAGCTTCAGAACCACTTAGGCTTCTGCCCAGAAGAAACAAGACGCTCTCACTAGATGGCAGCAGCCTCAGAGGTTAAGGCTCTCATTAAAAACTATGCCAAAATAAATATAATTTAGTACATTTGATTATTAAATTTTTAACTGGAGTATCTGATTTACAGTATCACTTGTATAACCTCGTGGGACATCATGTGGTAACACTCCATTATCAGTAATTGTGAGATCTAAATATAACTTCTAAGGGTTAATGTACAGTGGTACCTCAGTACTTGTTGTTAATTCACTCCTGAAGGGACGTCGTGTGCCAAAAACAATGAGTACCAAGAGAATTCTTCTCAAAGAATAATGTACATCAAATGAATCTGTTCCAGACGACAGTGCTAACCACTGCATCACCATGCCACCCGAAACGCATGGTGATGCAGTGGTTAGCATGTGTATAAGGCATAATATACGTTATTGGAGTTGTATTGTATACTTAAATACAATACAATGCTAGTGGTTAAGGTACTGGACTCTAGACCAGAAGGTCCAGGGTTCAATCGCACTTCTGCCAAGCTGCCACCGTTGGGTCCTTGAGCAAGGCCCTTAACCCACAGTTGCTTGGACTGTAAGATTGTATCAATTGTAAGTCGCTCTGGATAAGGGGCATCTGCTAAATGCTGTAAATGTAAATATACACAGAATAAAAAAAATTGCTTAGATGAAATATAAGCGCTATGATTTATCATAAATACATTGAGACCTATCAAAGTTCTCATGTTTTCCTTTTTGGTTGGCTAACCTTATGGTTCAGGTGACTTTTTTGTTCTAACACATGTCAACTATCCAAATAAAAGCATGGATTTTAGTGGAGATTTGAACTGAGCTGAAACAGCCATATGCTCTTATGTTTCAGTTGGAAAGGGCACATAAGTTGGCGTCTCGACTCATACAAGTTCTAGCAAGTGGGCCAAACAAACGACGGGTGCCAAGACAATTTGTTTCTTGTCAAAATGTATTCACAACTGAATTTGAAGAGTTGCATAGTGGTCAAGTGCTGAGGTATGACTGTATATAATCATACTTTTACAGACCATGACCCAACTAAAAACAAGAATAAATCAAAATAATTCTACTCAAAGGGAACTAGAGTCTATTAGAAACTGCTGCTGAATGTAACAAATTGCATTCAGTCAATAATAAGAGTTACGTTTGCAGAGTTCTCCCAGTGAACTAGAACCAAACATGTCAACTCCGATACTGATCTAGCCTTTGTGGAATCGTATTAATCCAATGTCATATTCAGTACCGAGTAGTATCAGGAAATGTTCCATAGTTGCAGACAGTTCTGAATCTGAGGTGCTGCTCAGCAGTAATTGAGTTTAAACAGGTCCATACCAAATGGCATTTAATCAGGGTAGAAAACCGCTCCCAGCATGACCTCCATGCTCATCCTAAAAAGCCTTGCCAAACAGAAAGCCATCGTGTTCTACAGAGTTAGAGCACTCTACGATTAGCCACATACAGACCGTCACCCTGCTTAATGAGAGCCTTTCTCTGGTCATGACGCGAGGTCCACAAATAACATCACACAAACAAAGTAAGGACTCGCATCACAAACCAAAACCATTTGTAGCAAAACCACTACATCTGACTGCATAACATGTTGGGCTTTGGAATAGTGATCTCACAGAAGACCACAGTATGTATATGAGGGTGGACATATTTTGGTTTTCAAATAAGAATACACCAGGGTGGCACAGGGCAGACAGATGGCCATGGTAGATGGTGAGGTGGGAGGTTGAGTACTGGAGGATTCAAGCAAATTATGGCACTGAACTTTAATACATGAACATGTAGTCTTTTACTCACTCACTCACACACATCAGGGCCAATTTAAAGTAATCAATTAACCTAAAAGCATGTCTTTGGACTTTGGGAGGAAACCACAGTACTCAGAGTAAACCCACACAGACACAGGGAGGACAAGCAGACTCCACACAGAAAGGACCCAGACCGATCCAAATGGGATCAAACCCAGGACCTTCTAATTGGTGTTTCTAAAGTGCCATTAGTGTGTGAGTGTATGTGCCCAACGATGTATTACGATGTATAACACCTCATATCATTTTGAAACCCCCATATCAGAAAAAAATATTATTACTATGTATATCATGACACCCATACAAATGATGGTAGCACATTTTAATAGGCCCAAAAACAGATTATGTCTGAGAAACAGAGGTCATATAGTCTAGGACTGCAACTACCGATTATTTTAATAAACGATTAATCGGTCGATTATTTTTTTGATTAATCGATGAATCGGGTTTAAAAAAAAACCTTTCCATGTCTTTATTCAGAAAAATAACATTAAATAACAGAGCAAATAAGTGCTTACAATAAATGAATAATAATAAATCTAAATAAATTAAATAATAAAGAAAAATAAGTGCATCTCTGATGCAAACACTACATACAAACTCATTCACGCTCTTTCTTTAGAAACTTTGCATTGCAAGCCAAAAATGTTAGCATGTCAACATGCTCCTGGCTAAAGCTGGCTCTCTTTTTAGAGACTACATTTCCTGCCGCAGAAAATAAACGCTCAGACAGTGTTGAAGTAGCAGGAATGCATAAATAGGACTTGGCTAGCCTGGCCAATATAGGATAACTGTCTCTGTTAACTACATCACTGTCATTATCCAGCTAACAAGCAAAAACAGCATCAACCCTGCTGTGCCTGTTCGCATAGTGTGAGTGCGCCGTTACGTTTCCTCACTTCAAAACGGAACAAACTCGGGATATTGTGGTGACTTACGCTGTTGTTGAGCTCCCTTCATCCTCATCGGTGACTCCCTGTTTCCGTTTCGAGGTCTGTATCAGCACCGGGGTGCTCCCGGGCCAGGTCAGGTCACTTTTGCAAAGCATGTTACACATTTTTAGTTGTGTGAAGCGTGAAGTGCTCCTACACTTTTGAGGTCTTAAGCCGAACCACCTTCTCTGCGTCGGTCATGATTCATTTTTGTAGAATTTATTTAATTCTTAATGCTAACTTATTTTGAAGATTCAGCGTCCGCGCCGACTCCGCCTCGCTCCGTTCAACTCGCTCGTATTTTTTTTTCCAGCGCTGACGAAGTGCCGCAAGTAACGTAAGCGGATATGACAAGGCGGGGGAAACATAAATCATGCGACACAACGAATCGATAATGAAATTCGTTGTCGACACTTAATAATCGATTATTATCGATTCGTTGTTGCAGCCCTAGTATAGTCCCCTTCTGTATTTGCACTCAGAAGCCTATTCTCATAATCTCTACAATGGATAGCAACATGTGTAGAGGGTAGGCTTGTATTAGACTTCAGTTTTTTTTTTTAATACATAACTGCAATATGGTAAGGTACAACACAGTGCAGGTATGTGCCGTTTAATTACCATCCGATCGACATCCGTTCACTTTAACAATGCAACTTCAACTTTCAACTTTATGCACTGCCGTTGGCAACAAGTCGTGACTTTGAGTAAACGTTCCACATCATCTCAAAGGTTGAGGGATGAGGGTTTTGTGCAGGCCTGTTTCCACAAAGATGGAATAACATTTCTGCACAATGTAATTGTATGCTGTAGCATTAGGATTTCCCTTCACTGCAATTAGAGAGACCTGGCCAAACAATGAAAAAGCCTCAAACCATTATTCTTCATCCACCAACCTTTGGATAGTGGTATCTCGGTTCTAGTCGTTACTTCGTACCAGAAGGCTTGTCAAGAACCGAAAATGATGAATACCGAGCAAATTTTTCCCATTAGGAATAATGTAGATTGAATGAACCCGTTCCAGACCCCCCAGAATATCCACACTGTATAAGGCATTGTATGCATTAATGGAGTTGTATTGTACAGGTGCTCCCTGATCTACGAAGGAGATCTGTTCCGGCAAATCCATCACAAGTTAAACTGATTATGAATCAACGGGTTTAACAGAGTGTATACTGTATTTCTAGCAGAGCCACATTAACACTTACATTAACCTACAGTTGGCCAAATTGTCAAGCAATTGTAATTTCAACCATTTTAGGACCCATGTGGACTTATTTGCACTAAGAATACAGTTCTGTAGATAAAGAAAAAACAAATAAAGAAAAACATTATAAACACAGCGCAGATCTTCACTGAGAAAGAGCCATTGGGAGACTGAATCACTGTGTACTGAATCGTGAATCGTGCTGCTTGACTCATAATACAAGTTTAAGCAAGTACACCGAGTAGTACGCCAATGAGGAGAACAGAGACAAATTTTTGTAGTCAAAATCCATCAAGAACTGAATTTGTTAAGTTCCGAGGTGGTCGAGAACCGAGGTAGCACTGTAGTTGGAACTGCAAGAGCCAAGTGAATAATTTCAAAACCACTTCACTGGTCCAGAAGTGGTTTGCTTTGCATCATTTGGCATCGCACATTATGGCTAAAATCTTGTGTGCTGCCGCTCAGCCATGGAAACCCAATCCATAAAGTTCCCCATGAGCTGATGTCGCTTCAACAGGCAAATCGGAAATCTACAATCAATGCTGCATCTGACACCAGATGATGTCCTTTGTGGCCTATTGCTCTGTGACTCAGCTGATGTTCCTCTCAGACATTTCTAGTTAACCAGTCCGCTCAAGCAAGGAAAGATATTTGACAAACTGTTGAAAATGTTGCTAGCTGTCATATCGCCATGCTTAAAGTCGCTGAACTCTCCAGCATGACTCGCTCTACTGCCAGTATTTGTTTATGGCAATACAATGTCTGCATGTTTGACATTATGCATCAAGTGATGCTGAATAAGCCAAAGACAGATAGGGTTTCTACACACTTTTGGGCATACAAGAAACAGTACTTTTCTACCTCTTCTCTCCAGTTTTCAACAACCACTGCAACAGAAGAGGTGGGACAGGGAAGTTTGGGATCATTTCAAGCTGAAAAAAGACATGAAAGCTCTGTACAGCGAGTCTATTGTAAAACCACTTCAGCATCTCAGCAGAAAGCAATTAGTCTGCACATCCAGTCCACAGAGCGGACCTGGCACTACGTAACATTAACATTTAACGCAAATCAGTGTTATTGCTAGAAAAGCCTAGATGTTATTTATGGCTACATTTAGACCTATCACATCTGTCCCCAAATTAATTAACGCTAAGCTGTGCTCAAGAACATATCCAAAGAAAATAAAATGCTGCAGTTAATTTGTAAAAGCCTGAGCTTCATTTGTTATCATTATGATCATAATTATTATTCCACCTTTTTTTTCCCAGTAAACCACAGCATCATATGGACAGTGTTGTGTGGATAGCTGCACAATATTAGGACAATGTTTATGTAATATAAAAGGGAAAAAGTTGTTTAAGAGATGTCTTATTTTATATTTACTATTCCTCTTTAATAAAGCAAAACACAACCAAATCTTAACCTTCAGTGACCAGTCTACAGCAATGCTTCACTGAAGGGGTTCTAAACCAGAGATTTGACATTTTGCATGAGGGAAGTAGACTTATCCAGCATCCACAAGGGCAAGATTAAGGTGAACCTGCTGAGAAAACAAAGAAGCCTGTATTGAGGAACTTGGCGGTACTGTTTGGCTTGTCATTTTGGCCGAGGAGTTCTTCAGGCCTCAATGACTCTTCTACACAGAAGTGACCCTCAGCCGAGGACTCAAGCTCCATCAGTGATGCCTCTCATTCTCTCTACTGGGGGAAAATGGGTCAGAGGTCGATTCAGATTCAGGTGTAAAGCATTTCTTCATCAATAGGATTTACCCTTAAACAGTTTAATTGGTAGAGGAACAGCATCTAGGCGTGGACAATATGGTGAAAATATTATAACACAATATTTATAGACCTGTTAACGATTCACAATATTTAGCATGATTCATGAGATTGGAGACAAAATGCATCAGTAGCAACAGATTCCTAAACTACTATTCAAATATTATCTGTACTATAATATCCGAATAATTCGAATATATATACCACGTAAAGTGATTTATATTCTAAATGTGCCACGCTTCATCCAATTAAACAGGACTAATTACATTCTTTATAATGAAACACGCAGTTGATCAGAGTTCTTTAAGCACTGACGATAACCTTGATCTGCTCAGAATGCATATCGTCTATCATAATAACATAACTTATTGCAATACGATAAAATATCTTCTCAGTCTGTCAGAGAGCAGAAGATGTGACTACTAGCAAAATACCACTGTTTGACAACAGCAAGGCAATCTGGATCTACTGTGAGCCTGATTATTAATATTAGCAACTTTATTTTGTAATTTTATTAACTGTAACGATACACTTCAATTTTCTCACGATTATTGATTCTAAAAAATATTCATATTTTATTTCTGAAGTCTAAACAATGTAAAACAATGCACATTTTCTTTCATAATTTGTTAAACCAAAAAACACGTTAGTCCCCTCCAAGTAAAATAAATGACTAGAATTAAAATTAATAGAAACTTACAAATTTAATATAAAATTACAAATTCATTCACTTTCCTATTCATGTAATCTGAGACAGCGTCATGGAACAACCAGTGATTAACCTCCATACCTGGACAGGGTGCCAAACTCTCACTCACTCTCACAGACACAGACCACTTTTAAATTTACAGCATTTAGCAGACGCCCTTATCCAGAGCGACTTACAATTGGTACAGTCACAATCCAAGCAATTGTGGGTAAAGGGTCTTGCTCAAGGGCCCAACAGTGGCAGCTTGGCAGAGGTGAGATTTGAACCCTGGACCTTTTGGTCCATAGTCCAGTACCTTACCCGTTAGGCTACCACAGTCCCCCTTTTAGTGTAATCCTATAGGAGCTTAACCATATCTTAGAGGGAAAACATTCCTTTATTTCTGAAGAATAGCAATAAAAATAGTGCACTTTTCTTGTATAAATAATAAAAATAAAAATAATTTAATCCACTGGAATTAAAATAAATTATGAGAAGCATGATGCATGGCAGTGAGCTCTGGTATTTAAAAAATGCAGTTGCATTAAATTAAATGGCGTAATAAACACGAACACAGGGTTGATAAACTGCATTTAGATGCCACTTGCATTTAAAGATGAAACTGAGAATGAAAAACTGAAATACAAAACTATCTGCAATCTACATACACTCAGTTAGGGCCAATAAAGAGATCAACCCTACAGATCCTTTCAAAGACTACAAACAAGAATCACCAAAGATTCAGATAAATGCTGTGTACTTAACCTCAACAAGGGCAAGATGTTTTTTTCTAGTGAACCCTTTTCATATTGGTGTCATAACAGGCACAATAGTACAATAATATCAGACGAAATACCTAATGCCGTTTTTCTTCATCTGTTCATTTATCCATTCATGTGCATACCCTGTTAATCCGGGGTTACCAGGACTTAACTGGAAATACAATCCACGAGGTGGGCCCCTCCTCTGGACAGAGTGCCAGTCCATTGCAGAGCAGATATACACACAGACACACACAAGTACACTTTGGAGATGCCAGCTGACCTAACACATGTATTTGGAATGTGGGAGGAAATGGGAGTGCCTGGAAAAAGCCCACGCAAACATGGGGAGAATGCGCAACCCCCATACAGGAAACAGTCGGGCCGGACCTTGGTCTCTGGAGCTGTGAGACAGCAGCGCTTACCACTGTGCCACAGTGCTGTCCTCATTGGTTCATATATAACAACATTAGAAAGGGAAATTACAAGTATAATGTTTATGTTGGATTCTGTGAATTACATTTCCCATAATATTACACTCTATTAAGGTACGGTAGTAGCTCAAATCAGCACAAATATGACCTACAATTAGAGCTCTGCTTTAATATATACTGTCTGCGTAGATCTAAATTTATATTGTGGTAGTTCACATTCTAAATACACACACAGATCATGTAGGTCTAAACTTTAAGTGACTTGTATGTGGCTTGTATGTGGGTATTTTCTCTTTAGTGAAAACCCTATGTGGCCCGTATGAACGAGTAAAGACTCCAGGCCATTTCGATGTACCATCCGAGAGTTCTATTCTGTAAGGGTTAGAAAGAATTTTACCTGTTGATGACTTAAGTTTTCTCGTATTACTAGTGCGATCATGATCACCAAGTTGACTCTGCATATAGACATAGACCGTATTGTGTGACATTTACTTTGGACTACTTCAGAATAAAGCAACTGTGCAACAAAAAATAGAAATTCTGAAAATATGACACTGATATAGTATGCACGTGATACTTAACATTTACATTTAGCACTTTGGCAGAGAGCCTTATCCAGAGAACCTTGCAAGGGATTAGGGGTGGGTGTTGGAAAGGGCTTCATGATATGATTATATCACAATAAATTGTGATACGATGAATATCGCAATACATTGCAATATTGTACATAGTTCACTGAAAATGACAAGTCTGACAACTCAACCTGACAGACTAGTGTTGCCGTTAACTATTAGTGTAAATCCATGTAGTAAAACTCTTACTGGACATATGTATGCATGCATGCATGCATGCATGCATGCATGCATACATACATGCATGCATACATGCATGCATACATGCATACATATTGGCCAAAAAAAGGTCACCACCAGTATTTAACTAAACAAATAGGTAAGAGCCTCCCATTGGATAATTACTGCACTGGTGATTATGTTTCAGCTGGCAACAAGTTATTTAACCCTTACTGATGCAGTGAGTAGCTTCTCATTTTTTAAACAACCATGTCGAAAGACACATCCTGTGGTCGTGGAAAAAATGTTCATCTGTTTCAGAGGAGTTAAATTATTGGCACGCATCTATGGAGATTTCTGAAAATACTAAAATCGGGTTAAGAGCTGTCCTACACATTAGTGGAAAAACACCATCTTCAAGGAAGGAATGTGGTCGAAAAAAAAATCTTGAATGATCATCACTTAAACGTTTGGTGAAATCAAATCGTAGAAAAACAACAGTAGAACTCAGGGATATGTTTAATAGTGAAGTAAGAGCCTTAAGATAAACAGCTTCAATTTGTTAGGGAGCATAAAGATTGGACTCTGGAGCAATAGAAGTTCATGTGGTCTGATGAGTCCAGATTTGCCCGGATCCAGAGTGATGGGCACATCAGAGTAAGAGGAAAGGCGGCTGAAGTGATGCACTCATCATGCCTAGTGCCTACCATACCAGCCTGTGGGGGCGGTGCTGTGATCTGGGGTTGCTGCAGTTGGCCAGGTCTGGGTTCAGCAACGTTATGTGCCCAAAGAATGAGGTCAGCTGACCAGCTGAATATACAGAACAACAGTGGATTTTTTCTTCCCTGATGGCACGGGCATATTCCAAGATAATCCAATGCCAGCATTCATCAGGCTCAAATTGCGAAAGAGTGGTTCAGGGAGCATGAGATATCATTTTCACACATGGATTGGCCACCACAGAGTCCAGACCTGAACCCCATTGAGAATCTTTGGGATGTGCTGTAAAAGACTTTGCGCAGTGGTCCAAATCTCCCATCATCAATATAAGATCTTGAGGAAAAATGAATGCAACTCTGGACAGAAATAAGTGACATTGCAGAAGCTTATGGAAACGATGCCAGAGTGAATGTGTGCTGTAATCAAAGCTAAAGGTGGTCCAACGAAATTGGCCAGGCAGCGTGTGAGTATACTTGTTTTAGCAATGGTATAATGAACACTTTAGACCAAAACATTTCAAACTTGGATTAATTACTCCATAATACTCTTCCACTGATCTCCTTCCAATCTTTTTGAGCATTTGCATATCTGAGCCTTTTCACCCTGTTCCCCTTCCCAAGAAGTGGTATCATGGCTGATACCTGCCCAAAAAGACCATTCCTGATCATGCTCATTTTTACAATAGAAGGGTCAGACTGGCATCCCGATGAACACTCAACTCTGTTCCCTATAGGTTAAAATCACTTTATATACAATAGTATGTAGAATGTGGGTAATAGTATATAGTGGACCATTTCAGATACAGCTATGAGCAGTTCACAGGGTCAAACAGAATATTTGCAATATGCAGCATTAACATGGCTATCAGTGTTATAATATTTACATTTACTTATTTGGCAGATGCCCTAATCAGTGATAAAATATTTACATTTAGTCATTTGGCAGATGCAATTTTTCAGATCGACTTAGAAGTGACAGTCTTGCAAGGTACAATCCAAGCAATGGCGAATTATGTGCTCCAACCCAACCCTTGCTCAAGGGCCTAGCACTGGCAGCTTGGCAGTGCTGGAACTTGAAGCTGGGATAATCTGCTCAGTAGCCTGATACTCAAACTACTGTACCAACACTAGAGTCAATATTAGTGCTTTACATGTACTCATTTAGAAGCCACTCTTATCCAGAGAGACTTACAATCAATACAGTGCAGTTGGAGTTAAGGGCTTTGTCCAGTGGCAGCTTGGCAGAGGTGGGATTTTAAACCTGGACCTTCTGGCCAACAGTCCAGTACCTTAACCACTTCACCACCACAGTGCCCCGTTATGCATTTTGACAGCACTAATACACATACAAGATATAAACGACCAAGTGGAAATTAGTCGATATTGCTCTGAAATGCCTAAATGGCTGCAGTGGGAAAAAAATAAAACTACAGAATCAAACTCTGAACAACAAATGGCTTAGTTCACTGAGAAAGGGAACAATTATGTAGATTTCATTTTTGGCTAAATTGCTTCTTTAAGCCTGGCACGAACAAACTTGGCCATTTTGAAAATGACCTCATTTCTTCAGTTCTAGCCTAACTGAAAAATACATAAGCACAAGCAACACAAATGCTTGGAAATCACTCAAGAATCACAGGGTCAGGAAGTGCAAACAATTCTTGGACAGGAAGACTACTCCGAAACAAAATAAGCATTCTCCATGCAAAGGGAAGAAATACACAACATCATCTGATGATACGAGCACTCACAAATGAAAACCTTGTGGCTCTGTGGACTGCAGTTAACCTAGCAAAACAAACAGCAATTAAATTGCTCTTTTTTTGTGGAAATGTCTTAAACTGTGCATTAAAAGAAGGACTTTTATGTTTAACAGATTCTCTGGTCATTGTGAGAGCCAAGAATGAAACATATGCTCAGAAAAAAGTGTGGCTTCCCAGGCCTGTGCAAACAAAAGAAAAGGAAAAACAACAACAAACTGAGGAGTTACGCAAAATTCAATCAATCAAGGGGTGTTCAACTTAAATAATAACTAAATAATAATGTCTGAATTAATATCTTGGGTGTGACTTTGGAGGAACTCTTGAGGGAGGGGTTTCTCTCAATCCTTGACTAGCTGATAACAACTGAGTAGATCAATTCTCATTGTTTTACAGTTTGTTTAATGTGAAGTCTCATGCATTCTCGTGAATTTTTACACGATTACCTAAGCCCTCTGATTTACAAAAGGATATACAGAATTAGTCACATGGGCAACGCAACCCAGACCAACCCAATCCTTATTTAGTTCAACCCCGCATTTTACTAATTACTGAAATCCTGCTGACGTACAGTTAAATCTCAGATAGCATCTGTACTTCGTGTACATGTGACTCACCAGTGCGTGTGCTAAAGTCCTGAGATGCAGTCTCCAGAGAGAAGCTCTGTCCCATGCTCGTGGCCCTTAGGGCCTTGGCTTTCAGCTGTGCCCTAGAAAGGGCACTGAGCAACAACAGCGTCCCACCTGCTCGAGTCTGGTATATCCAGCATGTACTCCGAAGGTCTTCTCAATCGTTCTCACATCTCCCCGTCTCATCGACTGATCCTTACAGTGCTCCCCTTTTCCTTTCAGGGCCTCAAGCACCAACATTACCTCCCTTCTTCTGTATTGGCATTCAGCACTCCTCCCTCTGTTACAGCCCACCCCTTTCCTTTCCACCAACCCTCCCTCTCCCTCCTTGATTGCAGAAATAAGCCAGCAGGTCAGCTACAGATGGATGCCTATCATTCCAGGGAGCCAGGGTCAAAATGCAGTAAGTGTGTGTGAGGGAAACTGGAAGCAAGTTTAAGTTTGTTACTGCGGTGCATGGCTGAAAGACACTTAATTAGAACAACATGGTCAACAATAGGAAGAATGGAGTGGAATTTCAATTATTCATACCAAGAAATTATGTTTGGAAAAGTTTTTCTGTCTCTGTTCTCAGAGTACAAACAACCATACAGTTCTTAAAAGTAGTCTTGAAGAAGTCATTTTAAAGCATTACGTTTACATTAGCAGATATTATTCAGAGCGACTTACAACTTGTACAATCTTACAATGAACTGTCCAAGCAATAGTGGGTTCAGGATCTTCCTCAATGACCCAACGGTGGAAACATGGCAGTGCATGGACCCTGGAGATTCTGGTCAGTATTCCTGTAACTTAACTACTGCACAACCACAGTTCCACAGATTTTTTCTAAATGACCAAGAAACTATTAAAAATGGCAGTGGACCATCTCAACATCTTTACCCTTACAGAAATTCCAGGACCTACTGTACTGTATATTATTATTATTATTATTATTATTATTAAGATAAGGAGTTTGTACAAATGTCTTAGGCCACCATTAGATTATATACACCATTGTTTTATCAATTGCATAATGACCATATATAATAGTTTGTCTCTATTAGAATACAACCAGAAAGTACAGGAATTTTGTATGTTGTTTTAAGAGTTAGGAACTGAATTGACGATCTCTGGAGCTGTGGGCGATCAGCAGTAACTACCAACTTAAATTGTATTTAAATTGAGATTATGTTTGTGCATTGCTTACACAGAACTTGCCATACCTAACAAAGAAAACTTCTTATGTCAATGGTATAGCATGATATGTAGGTATACACAGTATATCCACTAGAAAACCAGTAGAATCTGAGTATAAGCACCTAAAAATGTATATTGATACATACTGGCCTTTAACACAGTTGTACATAAAACCTAGACACATGAAAGAAAATAACCTTCTGGCTTCTCCACGTGATCTTTAGCAAACTGCAGACGAGCAGCAATGTTCTTTTTGGAGAGCAGTGGCTTTCTCCTTGCAGCCCTGCCATGCACACCATTGTTGTTCAGTGTTCTTCTGATGGTGGACTCATGAACATTAGCCAATGTGAGAGAGGCCTTGAGTTCCTTAGAAGTTACCCTGGCGTCCTTTGTGCCCTCACCAACTATTACACGTCTTGCTCTTGGGGTGATCTTTGTTAGTTTACTAGTCCCAGGAAGGGGACCAATGGTCTTGAATTTCCTCCATTAGTACACAATCTGTCTGACTGTGGATTAGTGGAGTCCAAACTCTTTAGAGATGGTTTTGGAACCATTTCCAGCCTGATGAGCATCAGCAACTCTCTTTCTGAGGTCCTCAGAAATCTCCTTTGCTCGTGCCATGATACATTTCCACAAACACGTGTTTTGAAGAGCAGACTTTGATAGATCCCTGTTCTTTAAATAAAACAGGGTGCCCACTCACACCTGATTGTCATTCCATTGATAGAAAACACCTGACTAATTTCACCTTCAAATTAACTGCTAATTCTAGAGGTTCACATACTTTTGCCACTCACTAATATGTAATTTTGGATCATTTTCCTCAATAAATAAATGACCAAGTATAATATTTTTGTCTCATTTGCTTAACTGGGTTCTCTTTATCTACTTTTAGGACTTGTGTGAAGATCTTATGTTTTAGGTCATATTTATGCAGAAATATTGAAAATTCTAAAGGGTTCACAAACTTTCAAGCACCACTGTATAAACACACACGTCAATGCCAATTACCTTCTTATAAGAATACTACCAATTCAAGAATGAGTTTGGCACTTGCAAATTTCTGCTGATGTCTGATTACCTGATGTGGAAAACATCTAATAATGAGAATACAAAACACTTGTAGAAAGATAAAACAAAAAAAACAAACAAAAAAAACAACCACTGAATATAGGCACCTGCCAAATACTATAAATATCAAAGGGGTATGGTACAGTGTATCCACTTACTTTGACTAGGCTACACCACTGCCTTACAGTGTATTATCTAGTTCACATCCATCTCCTACTTCAACCCACAAATATTTCCATAGACAAAACATTCATGTGCCTCCTAGAAGGAAATTGAGAGTAAAATCCTCTAGTGGTCATCATTGGAATTCCAAGCATGCAAGTTGATCCACTAGGGAAAATGAATGTCTTAGTTGTGAACACATCTTTAACAGTTACGAATGATTCCTATTATCCTGCATAATTATATTTCCATATAACATGTATTACTCTATACACATAGTACATCAAGGTTCCCCCTCACAGGGCATGCTAAATCACTAACCACCAATCATGCTGTGAATGAAAATGAGTTATATCTTACTACATCTCATCAATTCTGTGCTTTGTTAAAAGCACTTTGACTCATTATTCTGATGCAAATGCTCTCAATATCTCATAAACCAGAGTAAAAGGGCCACAAAGAGATAGAGGGCAATACTTTCCTGTTTAATGGCCTGCACTTTCTAAAATCAATCTGTTCTCAGGTGAAGCTCAGCATGGCTATTTAGATCTGCCTCTGAAAATGGAGCAAGGCTTCTAACACATCAGACTGCAGTACTGGCAAACGTGAGGTGGAACAGAGCCAAGAGAACTGGGATGGGTGCACACAGGAAGAGAAATGAATGATTAAACCAAAAACAAGAGGAGGAAAATGCAAAAAAAAAAGTCCATGTCTGGAGGCATCATACTTGGTTTGCACAAATTTCTTTTTCACTTTCGAGCTGCACAAAAATTCCTTAAATCTGGTCACTTTAGCTTCCTCAAGGAAACAACAAAACTACCAGCTTAACTCATTACACAACCAACATGTGTTGATTTTATTACCTGGTACATAGTTACAAACTCTTATTTATTCCAACACTGCTTGTGAGTAGCATTAACACACAATTCATTCTTCCACTTAAACTGAACATAAAAACCCATCATCATACCCACACATTTGCTTTTGACACAGCAATACATGCATCTTTTTCTCATGTCTGCCTGCTTCATACAGTAAAATAAATAAACAACATTCTGTAACAAACTGTCTGCATCCTGTCACAACGAGGGAAGTATTTCTCATCCTGAATGTTCAAACAGGGCAAATACACTCACCGATCACTTTATTAGGTTACACTTACCATATAGATACACTGTGCAGTTCTACAATTACCGAATGTAGTCCATTTGTTTCTCTACATACTTTGTTAGTCCCCTTTACTCTGTTCTCTAATATTCAGGACCCCCACAGGACCAGCACAGATCAGGCATTAACACATAACCACCACACCAGTGTCACTACAGTGCTGAGGAATAAAAACATGCCACCCAAATATGACCTGATCTGTGGGGGTCCTGCCCATTAGAGAACAGAATAAAGGAGACTAACCGAGGATGTAGAAAAACAGATGGACTACAGTCTGTAATTGAAGAACTATGTGATGGCATAGCAGTTAAGGTACTGGACTCTGGACCAGAAGGTCCAGGGTTCAAATCCCACCTCTGCCAAGTTGCCACTGTTGGGTCCTTGAGCAAGGCCCTTAACCCACAATTGCTTGGATTGTAAGATTGTATCAATTGTAAGTCGCTCTGGATAAGGGCGTCTGCTAAATGCTGTAAATGTAAACTACAAAGTGCATCTATATGTTAAGTAGAACTGATAAAATGGACAATGAGTATAGAAACAAGATACCTAGGTGCTGGGTAATAGAGAACTCTATTTATCAGCTTATCTAAAAAGAAGAAGAAAAAAAATTCAATATACTGTGCCGTGGTGATTTATATTTAATTTCACTGTGATATTTAATTATAAATCGCTACCCATTCTGTAAGGCTGACCCTGTGTTTAGACTCCTATTCTTACAGAAAGAACACCCAAGGCAGCCAAGCAACAGAGAGCCAAACACAACAGACCTTTCTTTTCTGCAGAAGTAGTTATGAAATTCCCAAGTCATCAAACCATGCAACAGAAAATTGCACACAGAGGCCTCAGAGAGACCGATGGGGGTAGAGAGAGACACAGAGAGAGAGGGGGAGGGGCAAGCACTTCAATAAATCAACTCAAAACGAGATCTCCTAATTGGCTGATCATGCATCTGAAAACTTACACGCTGCATAGAAAAACAAATCGAACCCAGAACTCTGACCTTGGGAAAAAAAAGACCTAACAGAATTTAATTGCTTATGCAGGCAGCATACAAAAACTAAAACCACTCATAAGTGAGCTGCAGTCCTATTTCTGTGTCCCAGTTACAGCATCTACACTGGGGCATTGATCCAAACACGTACACCCTGCTGGAGCTCAAAACCTGCTGCTGCGACCTTGAAGAGAGTTAAAGAACACATGAGCTCCTCAGGTGGAGCGAACCATCTTGGATTTGCCTCAGAGTTTGGTCAAACACAATTTTTACAAAACATATAATATACAAAACATAATTTACATAACTGTCTTTTTTTTTTTTTTACATGAAATTCATAAGCAAAGTCAAGTTTGGTGCCAAAAGGTTGTTTAAGTTTTGTACTGGAGCTGCATGCTAAATCATACTAACCAACTGCATACAGCTGCCAGTTTAGCACTGCACAGACCATGTCTAAATCACCACAGTCAGATCACACCGAACAGGAATCAAGCTGATAAAACACCAATTCCCTCTCTCTAAAGGTTTCACAGGAAAAAGAAGTATGATGCCTTTTGAACGGTCAAGAACACTGCAGGTAGCTAGCAGGCGTTAATGACATATTTCTCGAATAATCAGCCACGCATATTTACAGATAAATACAGTAATTTTCCTATTTTTAACAATGTTTCTTCATAGTTTCAGCAAACTTAAGAAGTTTTTTTTCCTCTTTTTATAAAAACATACATGAATAACATGCTAATGACAATTACAAATGCTAAGAGCTGCACCAACTGTAATGAACAGTTTATATGTTGCATTTTGGATATCAAAATAAGCCAGTTTGTACCAGCATGGGCTTTATAATGTATTTTGTTGTTGTTTGACTTTTTCAGCAGGGTAGTGCTGGTCCAGAGCTGGTTTCCCTTGCTGGTTATGCTAGTAAACTTTGCTGGATAAGGTGTTTGACCAGTAAGGCATCCTAACAGCATCCCATTCATTCACTTATTCAACTTCTTATCCGCTCGATCGTAGTCATGGTCACGAGAAAGCCAGTGTCTAGCCGGCCACACAGGGCATAAGCCAGGAACAACCCTAGACAGGGCACCATTCTATCAAAGGGCACATACATTCACATACTCACATAACAGCATTGCATGCTAATGAAAATTATACTCACCATACAATTGTCTAATGATTTTGACCATAATATACAATGAGGCAAAAAAGTATTTATTCAGCCACTGATTGTGCAAGATCTCCTACTTAGAAAGATGAGAGAGGTCTTTTTCATCATAGCTACACTTCAACTATGAGAGACAAAATGACAAAAAAATCCAGGAAATCACACTGTAGGATTTTTAAAGAATTTAATTGTAAATCATGGTGGAAAATAAGTATTTGGTCACCCACAAACAAGCAAGATTTTTGGCTCTTACAGACCTGTAACTTCTTCTTTAAGAAGCTCTTCATGTCCCTTCGCTCGTTACCTGTATTAATGGCACCCTGTTTGACCCTCGTTATCTGTATAAAAGACACCTGCCCACAGTCTCAAACAGTCAGACTCCAAACTCAACCATGCCCAAGACCAAAGAGCTGTTGAAGGAACACCAGGAAGAAAATTGTAGACCTGCACCAGGCTGGGAAGAGTGAATCTCTACAACAAAGCAGTGTTGGTGTGAATAAATCAACTGTAGGGAGAAATTCTAAGAAAATGGAAGACCTACAAGACCATTGATAATCTCCATCAATCTGGGAGCCCCACGCATGATCCCGTGGGGTCAAAATGATCATGAGAACGGTGAGCAAAAAATCCCAGAACTACACGGAGGGGGCCTGATGAATGACCTGCAGAGAGCTGGGACCAAATAACAAAAGTTACCATCAGTAACACACTACGCCGAGAGGGACTCGGATCCTGCAGTGCCAGGCGTGTCCCCCTCCTTAAGCCAGTACATGTCCCAGGCCCATCTGAAGTTTGCCAGAGAGCATATGGATGATCCAGAAGAGGATTGGGAGAATATTCATTTGGTCAGATGAAACCCAAAATAGAACTTTTTTGGTAAAAACTCAACTCGTTGTGTTTTGGAGAAAGAAGAAATGCTGAGTTGCACCATACCTACTGTGAAGGCATGGGGGCGGAACCTCATGCCTTGGGGCTGTTTTTCTGCAAAGGGGACAGAACGGCTGATTCCGTGTTAAGGGAAGAATGACGGGGCATGTCTCGTGAGATTTTAAGCCAAAACCTCCTTCCATCAGTGAGAGCATTGAAGATGGAACATGGCACAATGGAAGATGGAACAATTTGTGGAGGGAGTTTGAAAGTCTGTTGTTGCCCAAAACATCACTGCTCTAGAGGAGATCTGCATGGAGGAATGGGCCAAAATACCAGCTACAGTGTGTGCAAACCTGGTGAAGACTTACAGGAAACGTTTGACCTCTGTCATTGCCAACAAAGGTTATGTTACAAAGTATTGAGTTGAACCAAATTTATTGACCAAATACTTATTTTCCACCATAATTTACAATTAAATTCTTTAAAAATCCTTTCCATAGTTGAAGTGTACCTACAATGAAAATTACAGGCCTCTCTCATTTTTCTAAGTAGGGGAACTTGCACAATCAGTGGCTGACTAAATACTTTTTCGCCCCACTGTATGCTTGTCTTTTTAGCAGGGTATATATTACAATCCCAAATCAGAAAACATTGGGATGGTATGGAGATAGGAAAAAAAATAGAACATAAGTAAATAAAATAAATTTTTTTAAAAGTATTTCTTACAATTACTTTGACATTTATTTCATTGCAGAAAGATTGAACAATATTTCATATTCTGTCTCGTCAATTTCATTTCATTTGTCAACACATCCATTCCTGCATTTCAGGCCTGCAACCACTTCTGAGTGCAGATTGAGAGGGGGACTGATGGATTTTTTTTATTGTAGCACAAGGCCTCAACATAACCAAATGTGAAAATGAAAGGGTCTGAAGTCAAATTTATTTATATACTGTAGCACTTTTTACAACACAGCATTGTCTCAAAGTAGCTTTACAAATATACTGGCTCAAAGCCCTAGCCAAAGTCTTTCCAAATGCAATGTAGCTCACCAGTTGAAGAGGTATCCACAAATGTTAGACCATACTGCATAGGTTAAAATTTTTGCCTTGATGTTTCTATGATGCTTAAGCTTGCAATTGACCAATTATAGTCCTCCATACCATAAAAAACAAACGACTTCCAATTTTCTCAGATGGTGTGCTAAAATAGATGCTGGTTCTGATAAGAAAATGACATTGACTGATGCAAGAAAATGCTGAAAAAACCCCTAAAACAAACAAAGGCACCATGTCCCAATACACAAAAACAATTATGTAATCCATGTTTTGTTTGCCTTTAAATTACCACTGGGACATTCCAATAAGCAAACCCATATGCTCAATGTGCAACCAAGGTCAATCTAGTATGCAGACCATAAACAGTCCTCCACAGCTATTCAGTGACAATAGGCAAATACAAATGGAAAACATGCTTTGTGAAGCAATTGCTTACCACGATTTTCCATCACAGAATCTGACACAAAGCACAGAGAAGATCCTGTGGATAGAAAAGAAAGATGGGTCAGAATGGTTTCATCAGTTTGACAAAGTGCATAAGTGTCAAAATTCACAATGCTTGTTAATATGGCTCGTGTGGCTTGTAGTCCATACACATTAAAATAATTGAACACCTAAAGTAAACAGCCAAAAGTATATAACACACCCAAAGATTACATCTATATATGCTTATTAAACCTCCCATTTCAAAGCCACAAAGTTTGTCCCCTTTGTGGCTAAAAGAGCCTCCATTCTTCTTGGAAAGCTTTTCAGTAGACACTACTATAATAAAGCTGGGTCAGGAGACCTGCTTCTTCTGAGGTTGTTAGATATTTGAGGTCTGGGTTCTGTGCAGTCCACGGCAAACCATTTCGCTACGGACCTCACTTTGAGCATGCTCAAAGAGGAACGCCCTTTCTTCATTTGTCAAAGAGGATGTGCCTCGACTGATCCAGTGTTTAAAAACAGTATGGTTTACACCTCAGCTGATGCTTATCGATCCACATTATGGTCTTTGGTTTGTGCGTGGCTGATATACCATGGAAACAATATAATTCTGATGTACAAATGTGCAGATGTTGCTGCCAACTCAGTAAAGAGTTCAGAAACTAAAACAAATTGTCTGTGACATACTTCATCCCTCATAAATCTCATTTTATGAACTGCTATGTGGCATCACTTTGATGCTGTTTGGCCTGGACTTGTGCATCCTTGCCTTTGACTAAAGACATATCTAGTGGTACATTGTCATGACCTGATATGAGGTCTCATGTGATCCCTCTTGGCTCCGTTACCTTCTGGTTCTTCTCTTTTGAGCTATGCTATTATAGTTAGTGCTGCTGGTGTCTCATTCTACACTTCACAAGCGTGTTCTGTTAATACAATGTGTTCATGACATCACTAACTACATACAGTGGTGTTTGAAAGTTTGTGAACCCTTTAGAATTTTCTATATTTCTGCATAAATATGACCCAAATCATCAGCAGAGTTTCACACAAGTCCTAAAAGTAGATTTAAAAAAATCCAGTTAAACAAATGAGACAAAAATATTATACTTGGTCATTCATTTATTGAGGAAAATGATCCAATATTATACATTAGTGAGTGGCAAAAGTATGTGAACCTCTAGGATTAGCAGTTAATTTGAAAATTAAATTAGAGTCAGGTGTTTTCAGTCAATGGGATGACAATCAGGTGTGAGTGGGCACCATGTTTTATTTAAAGAACAGGGATCTATCAAAGTCTGCTCTTCACAACACATGTTTGTGGAAGTGTATCATGGCATGAACAAAGGGAGATTTCGGAGGACCTCAGAAAGAGTTGTTGGTGCTCATCAGGCTAGAAAAGATTACAAAACCATCTCTAAAGAGTTCAGACTCCAACCAATCAATCATCAATCAGTAAGATTGTATCAGTTGTAAGTCGCTCTAGGTAAGGGCATATGCTAAAAGACATAAATGTATAAAATACAGGATTCCCAAAGAGGTCTTTGGTCCTCCCAAGGTTTGTTCCTGATCACATTTTGAGTTTTTCTTGCCTGCTCAATTAGGGCTGTGGACCTAGATGTTTGTAAAGATGCTATGAGGCAATGCTCGGTTGTAAAGAGTGCTATGTAAACAGACTTGACTTCTTGTTCACAATAACAAGCACTTAAGAGTTGCAGGGCAGCTGTAGCAGGTACATGCCCTTCTACTAACGCTTACAGAGATTGCATTGCTCTTCACACCAGTCAGCAATGCATGTGGCTGAAATATCCAAAACCACTAATTGATAGGCGTGTTCACAACTCGATCATGCAGTGTAGCAGATTTCCATTTAAGCAAGTACACAATCCAAGAGTGAATAACAATGGACTCTTATGCCATCAAAATCTTAAATCCTGACAGCTGCTGTTGAATACGTACAATGTAGAAGGTCATTGGTCTTGCACGGGGATGATCGTCCTCAGTGAGTCCAGTTCACAGTTCTCAGTGCAGATAAGGTACATGAGCTTGTCTCTGTTCAATCTCTGCAAGAGAGAGGAGATTTCAATCAGCCTGGATCCATAACAACTAAAACACAGTTATGGTATTACAGCCTGCTGGAAGTCATCGGTAAAGTGAGAAACACTCAAGTGTCCTGGTAAAGTCATTTTCTAATGCTAATGGCGTCTCCCGATGTCTGAATAATGAACCTTATTTTGCTTAGGACTGTCATTATGAAAATGAAGGAGGACGGTCTGGCGGTTTCAGAAAGGCTTTGTACATATTTTTCACACCATGAACTTCAAATGGCAGTCATTATCTGAAATATACTTAAGGTTCCTCAAGGTTACACAGCTGGTTAAGTGTAGGAGGTTGAAGAAATGAGCAGGGAAAAAGCAAAGCCTACAGCAGACATAATGACCTACTTGCACTTGCTCAATCCCTGTGTCTGAAGTATCAGGATTTTATGAGGATTATAGACTCAAATGAGGGATGTAAACAATAAACAATCATGATTGTGAATAAAAATGGCCACACAAATGGGTAATTCCACACAAATAGGTAATTGCATTTAAAATAATCATAAAATCACATTTTGGTTGAAAAGTTGCAGGCAAGTTTGAATGGAAAATGGTCACTACATAGCAATACACAGAGGGTGCACCTCAGTTCCACTGCGAGCCTCTGCAAGCAATGCTTATACTTTACACAAAAGATTGTGATGCAGATCCCCACACTGCCTCCCAAGTGAGGCCAGGCATACAGGAAGAGAACCATGTAAACTCCACACAGGCAGAGTCCAAGGTCAGTGTTGTTTTTGTTAGCGTTTTCCCAGTACTACACTAGTCTGGTCTCTGTCTGCACCTCATTTGGACCTCATTCTCGTCTCGGTCTAGGGTAAGATGGACTCGGAAATTGCTGTCGAGGTCAGCTGAGTCCTACGAGTCTGTCTGAGGTCACATTGAGATTGGAACGGGACATCTCACGTTTATAATTAAAGACGGGTATCTGGGCCAATCAAGGCATTTTTTTAAATTATCGGTATTGGCTTTATCGATCACAAACCGAAGCCTGATCCATTGTTTTAAGTCAGCGGTCATGCAGGTGTCGTAAACAATGTGACAGGACTCGCCAAAAATGTATGCAGTGTGGAAATATTTTCATTTGGAGAACGAAACCAGTCCTTTCACAAGTTCTAAAAGTAGATAAAGAGAACCCAGTTAAACAAATGAGTCACCTCAGGTTTTTCCACAACATTTTGATTGGATTAAGGTCAAGACTTTGACTTGGCCATTCCAAAACATTAACTTTATTCTTCTTTAACCATTCTTTGGTAGAACGACTTATGTGCTTAGGGTCGTTGTCTTGCTGCATGACCCACCTTCTCTTGAGATTCAGTTAATGGACAGATGTCCCGACATTTTCCTTTAGAATTCTCTGATATAATTCAGAATTCATTGTTCCATCAATGATGGCAAGCTGTCCTGGCCCAGATGTAGCAAAACAGGCCCAAACCATGATACTACCACCACCACCACCACCACCATGTTTCACAGATGGGATAAGGTTCTTTTGCTGGAATGCAGTGTTTTCCTTTCTCCAAACATAATGCTTTTCTTTTAAGTCAAAAAGATCTATTTTGGTCTCATCCATTCGCAAAACATTCTTCCAATAGCCTTCTGGCTTCTCCACGTGATCTTTAGCAAACTGCAGACAAGCAGCAATGTTCTTTTTGGAGAGCAGTGACTTTCTCCTTGCAACCCTGACATGCACACCATTGTTGTTCAGCGTTCTTCTGATGGTGGACGCATGAACATTAACATTGTTAACAAGGTCAAATGTGAGAGAGGCCTTCAGTTGCTTAGAAGTTACCCTGGGTTCCTTTGTGACCTCACCAACTATTACACGCCTTGCTCTTGGAGTGATCGTTGTTGGTCGACCACTCCTGGGGAGGGTAACAATGGTCTTGAATTTCCTCCATTTGTACACAATCTGTCTGACTGTTAATTGGTGGAGCCCAAACTCTTTAGAGATGGTTTTGTAACCTTTTCCAGCCTGATGAGCATCAACAACTCTTTTTCTGAGGTCCTCAGAAATCTCCTTTGTTTGTGCCATGATACACTTCCACAAACATTGTGAAGAGCAGACTTTGATAGAT